>JASDQU010374462.1:144818-160220 GCA_032191745.1 Picea mariana | reverse complement strand
ACTTATCATTCGAATACAAAGCATATTGATGTTCAGTATCACTTTGTGAGAGACATGGTTGAGGAAAAGAAGGTGTTGTTGGAAAAGGTTGACACTTTGAAGAATGTTGCAGATTCATCGACAAAGTTTGTGAGCATAAAAACGTTCTCCTGGTGTAGAGTAACAATGGGCGTTGTTGCCCTAGATTCTTGATTATATAATCCCCTAGACCCTTGGATGCAAAGAAAACAACAAGTGGGAGAATATTGGGTATGTGTTATATTCTTGGCATGTGTGTGTGTGGGTGCGTCAGATTCGACAATTGCATCTGATGATCCCTCTAGTAGTGGTATTTGTGCCATGTGTGCTAGGTGATTTCCTAGGGGGGTCCCAGGGGGGGGCAGGTATGCCCCCCCTGGTTACGCGCAACGTTTGGGGCAGCGCCCTAAAATTTGTTTTTGGGCGGTTTTTGCTATTTTTAGCGAATTTTTCTATTTTTAACGGTTTACTAAATTAATCCTGGATTAAGGGATTAGGGTTTTGGTATCTACGAAATAAATAAAAAAATTGTATATATTGTATGGTGAATGGTGAAATTCAAGATATGAATATAAGAAAGGTTTTCTCGGTTGAGGGTTTCTAGTATAAAATTTTTGTGTATGAGCCATTGATTAAATTCTGTTTTTCTTAAGAATCTATATGCATTACTTTACTTCACAGGTTTAAAACTTACAGAATGGAGTGTGCATGGAATACCTATACATGTTTGTAATTGTGTTCCTATATGATATACTCATCTACTATAAGTAAAAAGAGGAACATGAGAAACATTTGAGAATGGTGTTACAATTTTTAAGAGAGCATAAATTGTATGCTAACCTAAGTAAGTGCATCTGTTATCAAAAGAAGATTCACTACTTGGGGCATATAATTTCAAAAGATGGGATATTTGTGGATCCTGAGAATATAGAGGACATTGGAGGATGGATAGCACCAATAAATTTCATCGAATTCAGATCATTCATGGGTCTTTATAATTATTACCGAAGATTCATAAAAGGATTCTCAAATATTACAATCCCAGTCACTTCTTCACAAAATAAGGGAGTGAAATTTGAATGCACTTCCAAGTGTGAAGAGAGCTTTCAATAACTAAAAAACATATTGTAAATTTTACCAATATTAAAGATTGTATGTAATACCCCAAGGCCGAGCCCTTGCTGAATTGTAAACATGTTTTGTAGGTTGGTGAGCCAAATGATTATAATCTTGGAGGTTTATGTGATGTTTAGGCCAGAGAGCCTAGACGATAAAGGCTAGTGAGCCTATTTTTGTATATGAAAACACTCATATCATGAATATAAAACATCGTTGTGTGTAGAATGACCACGATAAAAGAGAATGGGGGAATAAACTCCACTAGGAAGGGAAAGGGAGGGGCTAAGAGGCTAGGAAAAGGGCTAAGCTTGTGGGCTTATCTTTAAGGGAATATTATAATATATTCCTAAAAGACTAAGGTTTGGGAAATGAATCATGTTATCCTAAGTTCCTTTGGGAATGTGAATGAATCCCAAGTGGAGATAAAATGAGCTCTTGGAGAGCCATGAGTTATCTAGGGTGCATGGAAATATATGTGGGGAATTATTCTATTTTGGGGATCTTTTCTCATGCACTCAGCAATTCACACACTTAGTCATTCTCTCCATCATTTAACCTCCTCCATCATCCACCTTTGTAACTTGCATGCACCTATACTTTCTTGAGCCCATACCCTTCCTTAATGGTTGGTTGTTGTTGCCATCATCTGTTCCATACCCGATTTATGTTGCTACCATCGCCCTTACCCATTTGACTTAGGAGCTAGACAGAAGAAGCAGGTTGTCATGCCTGTGGGTTTGAAGAGGTGGGTTGTCAGGCCCGTGGATTGAAGAAGAAGGTTTTCATTCCTGTGAGAAACTCTCTCTAGGTGAGAGAGATTACTGGAGAAATGAATTATCCTAGAGGGAGCCCAACAACAGCTACAGAACTCTGAGAATTACTATTCGACCTATTGTTGAAGCCCTGGAAGGGAAGTGGAGCATCTGATGTAATGTTGAATAATGAAGGTGTATACTTCCCACGCTGGGACAGGCATGTGGGGAATGACAGGTTGTGAGTTGTGTGCATAAATTATCTCTTGGGAAGGAATCCTTCCTAATGTATTATGCAACTTCCCGTAGTCTCATCCTAGCTTAGGAATCCCTTTTCCTGGGTGGAGTTTAGTCCCAACTCAGGGGTGACCCACTGTTGAGAGTGATAAGAAATGTGGTCTAAGGTTGGGAGGTTCATGGAAGGTCTGCACGCAGTTGGTGGAAATCAATTAAAATATAAGTATCAATTGTATTAATGTCACATGTTGTGTTTAAGTACATGTCTGCTATTTATAAGAATTGCATGTGTTTGTTGCATGTATGTTTTACTGTTACTTTAGAAGAATATTTATGTCTGTTTAAATTTGCATTATATATGTATATATATACCATAGAAATGAAGAATCTTTTCAAGTAACATGCCCCAACATGTGGTTGGGGCTGTGTTACAATGTGGCATATGAGTTTGAACAAAGCAAAATATTGGTAGCATGTCCCAGAATTAGGTGGTTGGGGGTGTCACAAATTGGTATCAAAGTTTAGAAAGAGTGGTGCTATGAGGTAACATGGCCCGACTTGGGTGTCCGAGGATGCTACAATATGGTATCAAAGCCCATGGTTTCAACATTGAACCTGGATGGGCCATGTATGAGTAAATGGAAGTTATAGAGTGCCAGAAGGACACTAAGAGAATACTTGGATGGTATTTCAAATCTAAGGAGGTGTGGCAGACAGGGAAGCCACAATAATAGTGGTTATGGGACACAAAAATAAATTGAGGTCATTGGATCTGTTCAAGAGAAGGAATACCCTTCACCACTGTCATATTTGGGAAAGTAGCACGATGGTTAAACTCCAAGTCCTTCGGACTTCGTGATTTCGGAGAAGTTTATGTTTTTTTGAGAAAAAGGGGCCGAAGCCAGAAGTTTCGAATTCCCGTAGTAATTTTCAACCATAGATCATCCAGGAGGAGGAAAACCATGGATTTTCCCAGAGTAGTTCAGTGGTTCTATGTTAGAGGAAACTGGTTGAAGTGCACACAGAATGGACTTCCTCCCAAAGTCTGAAATTACAGAACTCATCTAGACCATTTCATGAATAGGGACATGTGTCCACAGATCAACTGTGAAAATTTTGACAGTTTGGCGATTTGGAGTTCTGAAGAATCGAGAGGTAATGTTAAGAAAATCTCTGAAGTCCCACAGCCCCGGAGTCTTGAATTTTTGGGAAATAGTAGTTTGACGGTTTAGAGTTCGGGAGAAACATGGTGATAAGTCAATAAATCCACCAAAGGCGTGAACTATGAAGTGTCAAAGCACAGGGTATGATGTGGCATGATGACATCACTAGGGATCATGTGGACCTCCCCTAGTCATGCCATTTGTCAGTCAAAATTGTAGTTTTGACGACCTTATTGGACTAATATAATTCTGACACATGGGGGCCACATGTCACCATATTATATGATGACAGTTGTACTGTGTGGACCCCAAAAAGTTAAGAATTTTGGGAATTCGGTGTTTGAAAGAAATGGGGAGTAGTGTTGAGGAATGATCTGAAGTTCTGAAGTACCGAAGTCCCAAAGTTGTGAAGCACTAGAGTGACGTGGCCTACTGACGTCACCTAGGGTGATGTGGACATACTTGATTCTTTCCATGTGTCACTGTGTTCCATGTTTTTCAAAGACCATTTTTTCTAGTTAGTATATGACACGTGTCACTCGCCAGATAGGGCCACATGTCTATTCCTTATTTTCTGTCATGTAACATTCCCTTGGTGCTTAGTTACTAATGAAGACTCTGTGAGTTCACCAATTCAATGTTTGGAAGGAATGAAGTGTGATGAAGGTGAAACCCTCAAACCTCCGAAGAACGAAATATATCCTCACTGTTGATCGGGAGAGGACACATGGAAGTAGATCCTATAGTCCAAAGACTTGGCACTCAGGAGGATTCAAGGCATAAGTAGTTGAGGTCAAGGACTCCCGAAGGCCGTATTTTATCTTAGCCATTGATTATAGTGGGCACATGGTTCCATATCCCAAGGTCTGTATACTTGGTAATCTGAAGGAATTCAGTTGCAGGGTGCTTTGAGTCGATAACTCCCGAAGGCTAGAATTAATCTCGATTATTGATTGGGAGATGATACGTGGAGGAAGGACAGGATATACAATAATTTGACACTCTAGGAGATCTTTGGAGAGGTTCTTTGGAAAACCCCGAAGCCCAGAGCTGCGGAGAAAATTATAGCCATTGATCGAGAGAGGATATGTTGTAGTAGATCCTGCAGTCCAAAGACTTGGCACTCCAGAAAGATTGAGAGTGTGAATAGTATGGAACTCCCAAAGCACGGAGTCCCAGATTTGATCATGGTCATGGGTTAATGAGAAGGTGTGATCCATTGACTTGTTGTTTATGAGCTTGTGGGTCTAGAATTTCAACGGATCTGTTGAGCAGTGCTTTGAAAAATATCAAATCCTAGAGTCTTGTAATGTTTCACATTTGTTGAATGATGGAAAGTCGTGGACCATTGATCCACCGTTATTCGAAATTTTTCCAATTCGATGCTCCGGGGGATTGGAAGCTTGGATTTGAGAGAAACTCTGAAGTTTTGGAGCCCCGAAGTCTCGAAGCTCCCCGAAGTCATGAAGATCTAGATAAGTGCCTATCAACCTAGTTCTTAGTCACATCCCGTGATCACATGAGATTGGGGGCCAAAGAAAAAGGGATAGTTCCCATAAATTGTTTTCAAAACAAAAGGGGGCTTAGAGAAGGATTCTGTGGGGTATCGAATTGTACGAAACTACACCTAAAAATGTAAAGAAGGCCTATGTACTTTAAGGGAGTACCCAACATGAGTCTGAGAACAAAATTCAGCTCCAGAAGAACATCACCTATGCAAAGATCAACTTCACAAGAAAGACAATTTTCAAATAGCCATAACTCCCTGCCCAAGACTCAGATTTGAGCATGAAAGCGGGAATTAGAGAGGCCTTGAACAATAGAATATAAATGTTCGCCCATAAATTGGATCTGAATAGTAAAATTCTTAGGAAATTAGAGGAAAGAACTCTGATATATATTATTGAGCCATAATGGTTCAATTTTTCATGAAATTATTGAGACTGTTGGCCTGACAGAGTTCTGTTGGCTGCACATTTTGTAGAGTTATCAACTGTCAAGAAGAAAAAAATCATCATAGAGTGTAGAGAGATGGAGGATGCACAAGATTCTTACAGTTAGGAATATGATATTATAGGAATGGATGTCCATTTGGGTGTTGAAGGAACAAACTCCAATGGATGTGGAGAAGGAAAGGATAAAGACATAAATCTTATTGAGACCATCAAAAAATTTTAGACAGATGTCTAGAGTCAAAAGGGTGAGAATGAAAGGCTTATGAAGGCTAAGGAAAAACAAGAAGACTTCAACATGAAGTTAATATAGAGCCTAGAGAGAATTGAAAATAAATTGGATAAGGAGAGTGGCTCCAACAAATTAGGAAGCCACATGACCCTTGAGGAAAAAGGAATATCCAGGAATGATAGAAGACATAAACATCACTCTCAAATACAATCCAAAAGGAGGGAACATAGAAGCTCAAGTCCATCCCCTTCCAAGAAGCATAAGATGTATGGGGTGGATGAATTGAAAGGAGAAATGAACAAGATCAAACCTCCTACTTTTGATGGAGAGCACAAGAAAGATGAAGATGCCGAGAGATGGTTATTGGGCATGAGAAAATATTTCCAACTACATAATTGTTTTTCTTATGTAGAAGGAAGAATTTCTATTTATCAACTGAAAGGGAAGGAATCCATGTGGTGGGACCATCTTGTGCAGGTGCAACACATTATAGAGAAGAATGTGACTTGGAAGGAATTCCAGAAGTATTTTGAAAACAAATACTTGACCAAGAGATATTATGAAAAAAAGATGAAAGATTTCTTTGAACTCAAACTGGGAAGCATGACCATTGATGAGTATGAAAGGAGATTTTTAGAACTATTGAAGTATGTCTCCTTCATTAAGGATGAGACAGTTAAGATACAAATATATTTGAGTGGGCTTCCATCTTTCATCAGTGATAAGATTCAATATGACGATCCTAAAAATTTGGAGGAAACCATAAGGTGAGCTAAGTGATTATATGATTAAAAAAAATGAAATCGTACTTTCCAGAAGGCTTGGGAGGAAAAGAAGAAATTTAAGAGGGAACAAAGGAATAAGGGGAACATGCCACCATTTTTTAGAAATAGTCCTCAAGGAAAACCATCTTTTAGAGAGCACATAATGGCTGAGGTAGGTGTGAAAAGGCCAAGGAAACCACCTATTCAATGTTGGGGTTGTACATGAGACCATAAGTATAGATATTGTTCTCACAGAAGTGAGAAAGTGAGAGTTGTATACAATGTACAACAAGAAGAAACAATGGAGGACATGGGAAGAAGTGTACCAAGGATCTATGCATCCATGGAAAACAAGCAAGTAGAGTTTCAATCACACATGATTGAAGTAGAAGGTATGATCAATAACCATGCATTTACTATTTTAATAGATTCAAGAGATAGACATAGCTATATAGATGCTAAGGTAGTGGAAAGATTGCAGTTTCCGAGAAGCAAGCATGGGAAATATTGGTTGGTGCAACTGGCTACTTGAGCCAAGAGAAAAGTTGTTGAGATGGATAAATCATGTCGAGTGGACATGAATGGGATAAGTACCAAGGTAGATTTGAACATCCTGCCCTTGGGTTCATATGACTACCTAATTGGTATGGATTTGTTAGAACAACACCATGTTGTCGTAGACTATCATAACAAGGCATTTGATTTCCTGAATGGGGAAGGGAACCCGAGAACAGTCCAAGGAATTCCTAGAGAAACTACTATTTGAGAGATCTCAGTAATGCAACTAAAGAAGTGTTACGGGAAGGGATTCCAAATATTTGCAACTCATATGGAGGAAGAACCTAAGGATAAGGTGCCAAATATTTAGGATCATGCAGTCCTAAAAGAGTTTTAGGATGTGGTTAAGGAGATACTAGGACTACCCCCAAAGAGAGATATTGGTTTCTCTATAAATTTGATGCCTGGAGTAGCTCCAGTATCCAAGAATCCCTACCGGATGAGTACACCAGAGTTGAAGGAACTGGAAATGTAGCTTGAAGGGATTTTTAAGAAGGGGTATATACGCCCAAGTGTGTCACCTTGGGGTGCCCCAGTTTTATTTTTGAAGAAGAAAGATGGGAAATTGATATTGTGCAATGACTTCAGATAATTGAACAAAGTAACTATAAAGAACAAATATCTTTTACCAAGGATTGATGATCTCTTTGATCAGTTAAAGGATGCAAGGATATTTTCAAAGATTGATCTCAGTTCTGGATACCATCAAGTAAGGATCATAGATGAAGACATTAGCAAGACTTCCTTTAGGACAAGGTATGGTCATTACAAGTTCACAGTGGTGCCATTTCGGTTATCAAATGCACCAATTGTTTTTATGTGCATAATGAGTGGTGTTTTCCGGGATTAATTAGACAAGTTTATCATTATCCTTTTGGATGAAATCCTTGTATATTCCTATTCAAAAGAAGAACATGAGCATCACTTTAAGATGGTGTTACAAGTGTTAAGAAAGCACCAGTTGTATGCCAAATTTAGAAAGTTCTTATTTTATTAGAATCAAATTCACTATTTGGGGCATATCATCTTTGAAGAAGGGATAGCAGTGGAACCTAAAAATATTGAATATATTAAAGAGTGGAAAAAACCTAAGAATTTGATATAAGTCATATCCTTCATGGGTCTAGTTGGCTACTACAAAATATTCATTGCAGGGTTTTCAAGGATTTCTCACCCAGTCACTTCCTTTCAAAGGAAGGGGGTGAAGTTTCAATGGAAAACGAAATGTGAAAAGAGATTCCAATATTTGAAGCAACTGTTAACCAGTTCTCCAATTATGAGAATTGCAGATCCTAATGAGAATTTCATGCTTTGAACAAATGCATGCAAAGAAGGACTCGATGGAGTCCTCAGTCAGAATGGTTTTGTGGTATGTTTTGAATCTAGAAAATTGAAAGAGCATGAAAGGCTCTATGCCACTCATGATTTGGAGTTGGAATCCATAGTACATGCCTTGAAGAAGTGGAGGCACTACCTCATGGGAAAAAGGTTTCAGTTGAGGATAGACCATAATGGTATGAAATATCGATTTGATTAGCCAACTCTAAATGCCAGACAAAGTAGATGGTTAAAGTTTCTCTATGAGTATGACTTTGATATCAAGCACATCAAAGGAAAATAGAACAAAGTGGTTGATTCACTCAGCAGAAGAGTGCATGAAATGCATGCTACAACCATTAGCATGTATCAAATTGGTCTTAAAGGCAGAATTTCTGAGGCTGCAAAAGCAGATTTGTAGTACATGGAGATAGTAACACAATTATAGCAAGGTAAAATGTAGTGGGAGGTTGACGATTATAAATTGGGAAATGATGAAATTCTCTTGTACACTAACATAATTCATGTACCCACTTCTCATGAATTGAGGAGTATGATCTTGAAAGAGATGAATAATGTACCTTATGTTGGACACCCAGGATATCAGAAAATAGTTGCAACAGTCAAAAGCCAATATTATTGTCCAGACATGAAGAAGGTAATTGCTTAGTACATTGTTAAATGTCTTGAGTGTCAAAAGGTCAAGGTTGAGCATAGACACCTAGCTAGATTGTTGCAGACATTTCCCATTCTTGAGTGGAAGTGGGAAGTGGTGACAATGGATTTCATCACCAAATTGCCCAGAACATGCAAGCATCATGATTCTATCATGGTGGTGGTGGAAAAGCTTACTAAATCCTCCCATTTCATTTCAATGAATATTACTCACAAGGAAACCAATGTTGCTGATATTTATATGAGGGAATTGGCACGCTTGCATGGCATACCCAAGAAAATTGTGTCTGACAAAGACCCAAATTTCACCTCAAAGTTCTAGAAGGGATTATTCAAAGGGTTCAGAACAAATTTGAGCTTTATCACAACTTATCATCCCGAGTCTGATGGAAAAATAGAAAGGGTGAACCAAGTGATAGAGGATATTTTAAGAATGTATGTGATGGACAAACCATCAAAGTGGGAGAATTATCTACACTTGGTAAAACTTTACTACAACAATGGGTACCAAGCATATTTCAAAATGAGCCCATTGAGGCACTTTATGGTAGAAAGTGAAACATACCAATAAGCTGGGACAATGTAGCTGATAGAGCAGTGGTTGGGCCAGAGTTGCTCATGGAAATGGAAGAGCAAATGTTGAAGATAAAACAGAATTTAAAGGCATCCCAAGATAGGCAGAAAAGTTATGCTGACAAGGGTAGAAATCACAGGGAGTTTAAAGTGGGTGATCATGTATTCTTGAAAGTGAAGGCCAACAAAAGTTCCCTGAAGTTGGAAAACTATTCCAAGTTGGAAGCTAGGTATTGTGGGTCATTTGAAATCCTAGAGAGGATTGGACTAGTAGCTTATATGATTGCATTTCTTGTATCTATGTCTATTCATAATGTATTCCATGTATCATTTCTCAATAAGTATATACCTTATGCTAATCATGTGATTGATTGGAATTTGATTTAGTTGGATCAAGAAGGATCTTTTCAAGTGCATCACGTGTGCATATTGGACCGAAAGATCAAGCAGCTCTGGAATTGAGCCATAGAGCTTGTAAAGGTCCAACGGACTTGGTATGGTCCCGAGGATGCAACTTGGGAGAATGAAGATGCTATGTGGGAAAAATACCCAAATCGTTTTGAATATTTTGAAAATATTGTTGATATTATGTAAATAAGATGCAATGATGACATTGTATAAATAAGGGGAGGGGATTTTAATACCCCAAGCCTAATCCCCTATTGAATTGTAAACATGTTTTGTAGGCTAGTGAGCCAAGTGATTATAATCTAGGAGGCTTATGTGATGTTTAGGCCAGAGAGCCTAGATGCTAAATGACAGTGAGCCTGCTTTTGTATGTGTAAAAACTCATATCATTAATATACAACATCTCTACATGTAGACCGACCATGATAAAAGAGAATGGGGGAATAAAATCCACTAGGAAGGGAAAGGGAGGGGCTAAGAGGCTAGGAAAAGGGTTAATCTTGTGGGCTTATCTCTAAGGGAATATTATAATATATTCCTAAAATACTAAGGTTTGTGAAATGACTCATGCTATCCTAAGTTCCTTTTGGAAGGTGAATGAATCCCAAGTGGATAGAAAATGAGCTCCTAGAGATCCATGTGTCATCCAGGGTGCATGAAAATATATGTGGGGAATTATTCTATTTTGGGGATCTTTTCTCATGCACTCAGCAATTCATGCACTTAGTCATTCTCTCCATCGTTGAACCTCCTCCATCGTAGACCTTTGTAACTTGCACTCACTTGTACTTGCTTGAGCTCGTACCTTGCCTTAACAGTTGGATGTTGCTTCCATCATATATGCCATACCCGAGTTCTATTGTTGTCATCGTCATTACCCATTTGACTTAGGAGATGGACAAAAGAAGAAGGTTTTCAGGCCTATGGGTTTGAAGAGTCAGCTTGTCAGGCCCTTGGATTGAATAAGCATGTTGTCATGACTGTGAGAAACTCTCTCCAAGTGAGAGAGATTGTTGGGGAAGTGAATTCTCCTAGAGGGAGCCCAACAATAGCTATAGAGATCTGAGAATTATTATATGGCCTATTACTAAGGCCCTGGAAAGGAAGTGGAGCAACTGATGGATTGTTGAATAATGAAGGTGTATACTTCCCGGGGTGGGATAGGCATGTGGGGAATGAGAGGATGTGATTTGTGCATGTAAGTTGGATCATAGGAGGAAATCCTTCCTGATGTACTATGTGACTTCCCATAGTCTCAGGCTAGCTTAGGAATCCCTTTTCCCAGGTGGAGTTTAGTCCCAGCTCGGGGGTGACCCACTGCTGAGAGTGATGAGTAGTGTGGTCTAAGGCTAGGAGTTTCATGGAAGGTCTGCACGAGTTCATAGACATCAATTAAAATATAAGTATCAATTGTGGTAATGTCACATGTTTTGTTTAAGTACATGTTTGTTATTTATAATAATTGCATGTGTTTGTTGCATGTATGTTTTACTGTTAATTCCACATGAATCTGTGTTGTAGAAGAATGTTTATGTCTGTTTAAATTTTCATTATATATATGTATATATATATTGTATAAATGAAGAATTTTTTCAAGTGACATGCCCCAACACGTGGCTTAGGGTGTGTTACAATGTGGTATATGAGTTTGAACATATCATAATTTTGGTATCATGCCTCGACCTTGGGTGGCTGGGGGTGTCAGAAATTGGTATCAGAGCTTAGAAAGAGTGGTTCTACGAGGTAGCATGGCCTAGCTTGGGTGGATGGGGGTGTTACATTGTAGATCTGGATGAACATTTTGTTGTGTGCACTGATGCATGCAAGGAAGGGCTCAATGGAGTCCTTAGTTAAAAAGATAATGCAGTATGTTATGAGTCCAAAACATTAAAAGAGCATGAGAGGAATTATGCCACACATGACTTGGAATTAGAAACAATTGTACAAGCACTAAAAATGCAGATACATTACCTCATGGAGAGGAAATTTGAGCTAAGGACATACCATTGTGGTCTAAAACATTTGTTTGGACATCCAACATTAAATGCTAGACAAACTAGATGGCTAGAACTCCTTAGTGAATATGACTTTGAGATTAAGCACATCAAAGGCAAAGAAAATCAAGTGGTTGGTGCACTTAGTAGGATATCTTATGAAATGAATATTACAACCATTGGCATGTACAAGACTGATATGAAAGATAAAAGTATTGCAACAACAAATTCAGATCAACAATACTTAAAAATACAAGAAACATTACAACAAGGATATTTTTAATGGAAATTTAAATTTTATGAGTTGAAAGAATATGGAATTCTCATATACAAGGGAAAATTATATGCATCGAATTCCAATGAGATAAAAAAATGCAATGATGAAGGGAATGCATAATGTGCCATATGTTGGGTACCTAGGATATCAGAAAATAATTGTAGTTGTAAGAAGCCAACATTTTTGGTCGGGAATGAAGAAATAAGTGGTCAATTGCATATCCATTTGTATAGAGTGCAAGAAAGTGAAGACTAAACATAGAGATCCAATAGGGTTGTTATAGCCATTGCCCATTCCAGAATGAAAGTGAGAAGTTGTCATGATGGATTTTATTACAAAGATGCCTAGAATAGTGAAGCAACATGATTCCATCATGGTGGTGGTGAATAAAGTAACTAAGGCAACAAATTTTACTATAGTGAAGAAAACACACAAGGCAACAAATATTTTAGAGATCTACATGAAATAAGTTGCTAGGCTACATGGGGTGCCTAAGACAATAATTTCAGACAAAAATCCAAAGTTTACTTCCATTTTTTGGAAGGGTTTGTTCAAATGTTTTGGGACAAATCTAAATCTTAGTACTATGTATCACCTAGATTCATATGAGAAAATAGAGAGAACTAACAGAATAATTGAGGACATTCTTATAGTGTATGTGATGGATCAACCATCAAAGTGGGAAGATTTTGTTCATTTTGTTGAATTTTCTTACAATAATGGATATCAAGCCTTATTAAAAATGATTCCATTTGAAGTATTATATGGAAACAAGTGTAAAACACTAGTAAGTTGGGATAATCTAGCAAACATAGCAGTTGTTGGGCCAAAATTGCTAAAGGAAATGAAAGAGAAAGTGACAAATATCAAGCAGAATTTAAAGACAACCTAGGATAGGCAGAAAAGTTATGTGGAAAAGAATAGATTTTTTAGAGATTTTAAAGTCAGGGAACATGTATTTTTAAAAGTGAAGGAAAAGAGAATTTTTCTAATATTAGGAAGTTGCCCAAATTTGGTAGAGAGATATTGTGGACCTTTTGAAATCTTAGAAAATATAGGGACAATTACGTACATGATAGAATTGAATGCATCCATGAGAGTGCATAATATATTTCATGTGTTATTATTAAAGAAATATGTGTTCGAACCTAACCACACAATTGATTGTACTGTGATCTTGATGGAGTGTAAAGGGGGACTTTCCAGTGGAACTAGTACACATCCTAGACCAGAAATTCAAAATGCTTAGGAAAATACTCATAGGGTTGGTAAAGGTTCAATGGGCCTACTATGGTCTTGAAGATGTTACATGGGAGCATGAAGAAAATATGCGAGAAGAATACCCACAAAGTTTTGATAATTTTGAAGAAAGCATAATGCAAAACTCCATTTTGAGAAGCTAGAGTTGTGGATCCACATCTCAGAGTCCTAGCCAACCTGCACTAGGGGACATAATAAAATAATGGTGCATTCCTTGGGTTAATTTTGATAAATTAATGGTGTATTACTTTGTTTAGTGAGTTGAGAAGAATAATATATTTTGGTTGGAATTGTCACTGGAGTTGTATAATTACAAAATTTTATTTCTTTAAGCATTGTGATGTAAATTTGTTTTTATATGTATATAGACATAATTTGAACTGAGGACAATGCACAATTTTATCGGAGGGAAATGAAACATCCCCACTATAATCCCTAGTTTAATTAATTCTTATGTAGATATAATATGTGGCTATGACCAAGAAATGTATATGTAAAATGTATTTCTGATTTTTTATAATAAAATGTGATTCCTACTACTAAGGGGACTTGGACATAAATGAGGGATGAATTAATCCAAAAGAAAGGGGAGGGTATAGGAGAATGTCTAAAGAGAGGGGTCCAAGGAGGAATTACCCATGTCAAATTAATTACACCCACATTCTTGAATTTTATTATGACTATGTATTAAACTCTAGTTTTTGATTGAGTGTTCCCAAAGCTAATCATTGAATGCATGTAAGAGGGTGGGTGTGAGAAGTCACATCCCATATTTATTGGGAGCATGGGGGTTGAGTACAATAATCTTTGGGAATTGTGTGATTCAAGCAAGAAATCCAAAAGAGGGAAATTCGTATGGGAACCTACAACAATTTTTACACATGGAGTTTTGGGCATGAACATCAAGTAGAGAGAAGGAAATAGAGCATGGAGCTGAAGTGGACATGGAGGGAAAATTCTAGAGAATCTTGGAGCATTTTTGGAGAATTTTGGAGTTGAATATTGAAGAGTCAGGTTTTTAGTCTTGAAGAGTGAACTCCTGTGTGAGTTGCATTATAACAACAAGTGTTTGTTGTTGTTGTTTTCGGTGGTTTTGTGAGTTACCTTGAGTTCCGAGACGAGATATTCTTTGTTACCTATGCCAGAGAGACCCTAATAAATTAAGGGACACTCGAGGGACTGATATCAATGAAGGGGTACATACCTTGGGTTGGGAAGGTCTAGATTAAGAGAGATAGTAGAAAATTTGGATAGTTGTAGGAGAAGACTAGTGGGTTGTAGGAATTGTGAGTTGTGAGTGGACAGTGAGAGATCACACTCTTTTATGGATTAATAGCTTCAGATTAAGGGTGACTTGTTGTTAATATTTGGAACATAAAGTCTATGGTTGGGTGGAACATCTACCTCAAGCAGCTGGTTGCACAACTAATTTTAAAAGATAAGTGTTTATTCGTGTTTTTGTGTTATTTATGAATTAAATTGTTGTGCATGAACTCTGTGTATAATATGGATTTATATGATGTTGTATTTTATTTTAATAGTTTCATTTCATGTTCATTTATCATGTTTTATATGTACTAGATTTTTGGTATGAGATAGAAGTTAATTATGGTTGTAATTTGTAGATAGTCAGCTACATGAAATTAATTAGTTAGCATAAATTTTAAATTTGATGAGTAGTCCGCACATAATGGACCTCAAATGGGCTAAGGGATGTTACATGACATAATATTTTGATGAGTTCCATGGTCATTTCAAAGAATTCATCGAAGAACTCATCAAGATAGTGTCATCAATCTGCTTTTTCATGGTGTAAATAACATCATTGGCTTGAGGATGAGCCAACTAATAGTGTTGGGGGCCTATTGGCACCCTAAGGTTTTGTATAAACTATGAGCATGCCATAATTCAACATTGGACATGCATCCAAGAAGTGGACCTTCGGTGCCAAGATCAACACCTACGCTAGCCCAAGATCTATTGCATGCACCAACCCAATTTTGTATTGTGTGTGATAACTCAAAGAGATCACATGCATTCCATATCGTAAATGATATTCAATGATTGTAATCATTTTTGTAACAAACCAAATGATCATGGTTG
>JASDQU010374462.1:80227-91892 GCA_032191745.1 Picea mariana | reverse complement strand
CACTAAGTATAAGAGCAGTTAATAAATCTTTTACTTAATTTCAGATGGAAAACATGAAGACCATTGAAAAACCAGAGACAAAGTGTAATGAAATAAATTTTGTTCTTTATCTTTCTGTGAATGATTAGAATTGGAAACACGTGCAATGATTATAGAGAATGAAAAAACATTTAACAAAGAGAGAAAACACATCACCAACAGTCTGACATGAGAATCCTGTGAATAAGCCCATTTTTATTACTGGTCGATCCTTTGAAAATTTACACAATAGCTTTTGGATGCAAAAATCAAGACATAATACTTTGAAGAGAGAAGTATTTATACAACTATTTACATCAGATCATGTCATAGATGATCAAGAGATTTTGGAGGAATATCTAGACTAGCTAAATCTCTAAATACAAAAATGTAGGAATTTTGTAGATTTGCTAGGATCTCTGGTGCTGATTTGGTGGAAGTGGTTGATGTGTTGTCTCTTTGAATTTGTCTAACTATTGCTCCTTGCTGACTAGAACACAAAAAAATATCTTTACTCAAGTAATTTTCATATCTCTTCCCACCTATTTTTACTTGGGATTGAAATCTTGAGTAATTTTCTGTATATTTCATCCATCTCTGTATATTTGGAAAAGGTAGGCTTTGTGAGGATGATATGCTTGATTTCATGCTGAATACTTAGTGTTATCACGCAAAGAAGAATGAACGAAGGCGAGTAGGTGAAGTCTGCAATGATCGAAGTCCCCTGTGTAAGTTCGATGTGACACTATCTCTAAGTGCAGATGGAAGGAATCCAGAGTTAGCAGTTGGATAAAATTTTGGCAAGGGTGCCAAAGTAGTCAACGTGCCCAGATCTTAGTTATCTTCTTGATCAATGGCCTTAGATCATTTTGGGGCCACAACGTGCGTGGAGGATAAAATATCAGGGGCAGGCCTAAATTCAAAAAACTATTTTGCGAGGTGGTGACGTGACAAGCGACAACGCGTTTCAGGGGAAAAAGTGGTCTGGGCCTAAACCACTTCCCATGGCCCTGAAATCATGTGCACAATTAATATCCTATCCCATATTGACAAGTGGTCGCCAAACAATCATCCCATCACACTCCAATCCCAAGGAAGGGTCAGCCAATGAACAAGGATTGACTTTTGCAGACACCTGCGTACTCAGTGCCCAATCCAGTTGTGACAAATGGTCTTCTTCTAGTTGTTCGACCACACTCTAATACCGATGAAGATGTAATTAATGAAACATGGATTGGCAACTAAAACCTCATCTCAATCCATAAATGGAAGGTTCAGAAGTTATGGCTATGGAGGTAGGACTGTGAGAAAAGTACAACAATGGTCTTTTTTCTGTAGGTCCATACTAAACTTGGTTTGCATCTTACAAGAGGAAACATGCATTCTGATAGAAGGTTGCTCAAACATAAAGATTTCAAGGAGATGCCAAATCACACTCATGGAATTTGTGGACTGATATGAGTATAAGTAGATCAGTTTGAATTTTTGTTATGGTGGTCGAATGATTGAGCAGAGCTCCCCACTATGCAATTTTTTATGTTAGAACTGTTCTCTGGTTATGTATCAAACTTGAGATTTTCTCATTAATAGAAGTCAACTTCTTTCATCTCTTTGTTTAAACTGTGTTGAAACACTTAGGCATGGAGGATCCAATTGAGGGTTGTGGTTTTATTGTAATGTAGGTTTGATTATAGTATTTTTGTGACCATTTTTAGTTAGTTTCTTTGTTTTCTTATTTTCCCTTTATGTTGAAAGGCTCATGCATGGAGGATCGAGTCAAGTTGTTGCAGTTGCATGGTAATGCAGGTTTGATTATTATGTTGTTGTGACATATCTCAAAGTCTGAAACTTGAGTTCAAGAGTGCTCTTGAGCCTAAGTTTTTCTTCACCAATATGTTTGAAGGTCAGATGCTCATAGAAGTCTTGTCCACCTCTCTCACTAAGTATTCATTTTTCTCACACTTAAACTCAAATAACTGACTGAAGTTAATGAGGACCTCACTTCCTTGTGCATTTCTTGTCCATTTTCTTTGTTAGAATAATTCTTGTATTGAATTTTGTACATTTGACCTCCACTCATAAAACMAACATCCACCAAACATTTTGATAGGTATTGGTTTTACCCTCYTATAGTATGAGGGTGAATATCARTGTTAAAATTCTTGGTGTTGTTGTTRGGGAACGAATTGAAGACATTTCCCTGGGATTGAATGAAAAAGTAATTTTGATTCTAAAGGTGCATCATAAATCAGTAACTTGAGGATTGCAGCTTGCACCTGGYGAATCCACTGTTCGAGTTGTGGCTCCTAAAGGTAKCCAAACGAGGTCTACTCCAMAGCTTCCTCTGGAAACACCTRAAGATGACCCAAAAAATATTATCAAMAAGGAAAAGACCTCTGAAGAAGGTCTTTCAATGGCTATACCTGGTGATTCTAGTAATTTACCAACTTCTCCTTTTAAGACTCCAATAGATGCATATAATTCTCCTRTTATACYATCTGTTGGAGTTTCTAGAAGTTTACATTTTGGGTGTTTCCTTGTTGAATTCTCCCCTTCTAGGCCTCATTTAGAAGAACTTTTTCAGATTCTTGTTTCCCCTGATATTGTAAAGTGGATTAGACCTAGAAACTCGGAAGATTTTCCTCCTTTGGGTTATCCTACTCCTCCTCATGTCAAAGTTGTTGCATCTAAAGAGGGGGAAACTTATTTTCCCTTGAACCCCATATCATTTTCCTCCCACACTCAGTTGTTCCCTCTTTCTCCTAGAAACACAGTTGTAGTGCTACTTGCCCAACCTCCATTTCCCCCTTATTCTCCTACATTTCACATCTCAATGGCAGGTGCTAATCCTCTTAGAAACAGAATGGATTCCATAGTGGCCGCTAGTTATGTCCCTCTTGTTTTACCTCATCCTATGAATCCCCTCCCAGTTGGAGATTACCTCAAATATAAGCCCAAGTTTATAGGAGAGGAAGACATAATTGTTGAAGAACACCTTTCATCTTTTTACAGTTATGAAAATAATATTAATATTGAAAATGAAGATGTCTAGTTGAGAGTTTTTGTATAGAGCCTTGATGGTGAGGCTAAAAAATGGTTCACAGGCTTGAATCATGGATCCATTAATGGTATTGAATCTCTGGATGATTTGTTTTTGAGACATTGGGGGAATATAAAAGACTTCCTTTATTATACTATAGAGTTTGGATCACTTAAGAGAGAAGAGAGGGAATCTATTTCAAACTTCTCAAAGAGATTGAATAAGATATACAATAATATTCCCACTGAAATTAAGCCTACCAAAACCTATGCCAAGATTACTTATGCTAGTGATTTTGACTCCGAGTTTTGCCTCCTGTTGAGAGAAAGAAGACCCACCTCTTTGGCTCACATGCAAGATGTAGTCCTTGAAGTAGAGTCCATTATATTGGAAGTTGAAAAACTTAGGAGCAAGGTTGATATATACAGAAGAAAGTGTATGTCTAAAGCTTCAACCTATGGTTCCTCTGCTGCCCTCCCTCAGTAGGATGAATTGAAAAAACTGGTAAAATCACTTTCGGTAGAAATGGAGAAATTGAAATTTGATGGAAAGAAGATCCATAGGAACACCGAGAATACTGATAAAATGGCTAACCTCAAAAGACCAAATAATTCCCCTCAGATCATCCAGAGAGATCAAAGAAATAGGGATAGGGATGATCAAAAGATCTAATCCCCTATCCAAAATAACTTGGTCACTGATGAAGAACGAGAGGAAGAAGATGCAGATCCTAAAATCCATTGTCTCAGTGAAACCTCTTCATCTCCTCATATAACCCAATATGCATATGAAGAGTCTCTCATGGGAAGGAAACTGAATGAGATGAGCAAAGGGGAAAGGACTAGTGGAAATCCAAATAGATACAACCTCAAGTCCAATAAGAAAGAGGTAAATCCTGACATTCCTGATTATCCTACCAAGGCAGAGCATCCTGTTAAGAATATGGCAGCTAGTAGCAAAGAAAAAGAGGCACAAAACCACCAGGCAATAATTAAGAGCACTATCCCAGAAGAGAAAGATATTTTGAAGCCTGCCTCTTCTTTTAACTTTGAGAATGATATTCAAAAGATTAAAATCCCTGTACCCTTTTTAGAACTAGTTAAGAATAAGGATTCCAAAAGGTACCTGCCCAAAATGTTGCAGCCCGAACCTTCATCTCATCCCACAGACTCATTCAACCTCCAAGATGAAAAAACATATGTCATATTATGGCCTTTGATAGAGGATAGGTGTGACTCATCCCCTCCTTTCTATACCTCATTGAACATTCATGATAAGTTGTTTCACAACTTCTTGATGGATTCAGTGGCATCTCACAATCTCATGCCTAAGACTGTCATGGATGAGCTTGAGTTGGAGGTTCCAAAAACCTACCATGACCTGCACTTGTTTGATTCTAGGAAGGTGAAGTTCCTTGGGGTTATCAAAGACTTGGTTGTTTCCTTTTTCCAGTTCCCAATGAAAAGTGTGGTCATGGATATTGTGGTGGCTGATGTCCCACCTAAGTTTGGAATTATTTTGTCTATATATTGGATCAAAATATTGGGGGAAGCATTGTAGATGGATATTTCATATTCCACTGTTCCTATGTTTGGGGGAGAGCATATAAGACTTTACAGGGAAGCAAAAATTGCTTACATTATCAACAATGAAGAAAATCTGACCAATCACCCCATTTTTGCAATAGACACCGATCTAAGAACCAGTATGTTACAACTCACTGATGGTCCTCAAGCACCTATTGAAATAAAAAAGAAACCAATTACCTCTTGTGAAAACCCTCCTTCTAGTATCTCTATTTGGAAAAAAAAATTTGACGGAGCCTCTTCCAGGGAAAGTGTTGGGGCTAGGGTATTTTTTATTTCCCCTACCCAAGAGACCATATCTCTATATTTTAAGCTTGAATTTAAAACCAAAAGAAATGTGGTATAATATAAGGCTCTTGTTTTTGGTTTGAGAACTGCCAAAAACATGGATATTTAGGAACTAGCAGTGTTTGGAGATGTTGAGTTAATTTTACATTAGGTCATAAATCTGTATCAAGCTAAGCACCCTAGGTTAAGGGCCTACAAAAATATAGTCTGGGATCTTTTTGATAGTTTATTCTCAAATTTTACTACCTCATTTGTTCCAAGAGAGAATAAATCTATGGAAGATTCATTGGCTATATCAACAAGTAATTTTAGGGTCCCTTTGCCCCCAAAGCTCAAGTATGAGGTGGAAGTAAAATACAGACCCTCTATTCCTGAAAATTTCAAACATTGGAAGGTTTTTAAGGATGATCTTGAAATGAAAATATTTCTTGAGACCGTGGATGAATTTTTTGATCTTCATATTGATCAGGATCAAGATACTAAAGAAATCCCTCATACTGATTCTTTTTTGAATAAAATTTCTCACCATCATATTGTTCAGTTGCTAAGTAACCATATTCCAAATGGACTTGTCCCCTTGGAGAGATTGTTTGATAGAAAGGATGTTGCTATAAAGGTGAAAGGTTCAACTGAAGAGGTTGATGTGTCTGAATGCAATTTAGGAACAATGGAGGATCCAAAGTATGTCAAATTGTCTAGACATTTGTCAAAGGAGAAAATGGTTGATTATGTGAAGCTTTTGAAAGCATTTTCTGATGTGTTTTCTTTGAAATATGAAGATTTTAAGGTCCTATGAAACAAACATCATTTAGCATAAGACCCCTTTCAAAGAGGAAGCCAAACCTTTCAGGAAAAAACTCAGACAGATAAATCCTATGTTGATGCCTATTATGGAAAAAGAAGTGAAGAAGTTGTTGGATGCCCAGATCATCATCCCCTTGAGATATTCAGAATGGGTGGCTAATTTGGTGCCTTTGAGGAAGAAAAATGGGGAAATTAGGTTATGTGTTGATTTCAGGAATTTGAACAGAATCTCCAAAAAGGATAACTACCCCTTGCCAAAGATGGAGCACATTCTGCAGAGAGTGATTGATTCATCTAGAATGTCCATGATTGATGTATTTTATGGATACAATCATATCTATGTCCTGCCTAAAGATAGATAAAAGACATACTTCACTAATCATTGGGGCACATTCATGCATGCTAAAATGCACTTTGGATTGTTGAATGTAGGAGAAACCTTCTGTTGGAAATACTAAGACAACTGAGAGGGGGGGGGTGAATCCATTGTTACTGTTCTTAAACAATTTTATGCCTATTTAAATATTATTAATGTTCTCTAAGTGATCATCATGATTATTTAATTCATGAGAAATAAAAATAATAAATATCAATCAAACATATGATATACACATAGATAAACAATCATGAAGAAACCTATAAAGGGAGAAAACCTCTTATTCTTAGAATGATAGGCAGTCTTTTAATTTTTGTACATAATCAATCTTTGAGAACCAACTCAAAATGAGGCTACTACCTCTTCTTTAACAAGCTGCAACTTGTAGAGAGAACCAACCCTCTAGTTTCTCTAGAACCCACTAAAAGGAAGAACCAACTCCCTAAGTGTTCCAGAACCAACTGGATGGAAGCACCAACTTCCAGTCACACAGGAACCAACCTGTATAAAAGAGAACAATGGTTCTCCCTTGCACCACCCTACCACCCTGCTTTTTATGGCTGCAACTAGATGGAAGCTACAACTCCTTATGTTCAAGCACCCACTTGATACTATGGGGACAACAATCCTCCCTGGCACCACCCTACCACCCTGAGATATAAACCTTTGATTGTTGAAATTTATTACAGTGATACAGTATTTATCAATGGCTTACTAGTCTCATCATTGTTCTACTACACTGGTTTTCTCTTCCTGCATCAGTGTCTTCATGCTCCCATCTTCTTGCACTTAAGTTCTCGTACAATTTGTTTTTTTCACCATTTCTTCTCTGTCTAGATTATGTTCTTCATCTCTTCATTTTCTCCCTCAGTTCATGATGTGATATTCATTGCTTACTGTTTGACTACTTTTTACATAGAAACAACAACCTCTCTCTATCATGACATTTTTCTTTTATTCCTTATCTCATCATCCGTTACACTCCGCAAATCCAATGCTCAAGTCGAGAATCTTGAAAATGCTCAGGAATCATGATTCCAACACTTAGGAACAATGATTCAAGTGCTCAGGAACAATAATTCAGTTAGTGTAATTGAATTGTAACTGATCAAGAAATCACAAGATGAAATAATAACCCTTCGATCAAATTCATTTTGATTAGAGTCATTGGGTTATACACGCGGATGATTTTTGAATTTTCAATGCATAACCTTCGATGTGGAGCCTAGAAATGCTATCTCCTTCCTCAATCTTTCACTGATGTGACCTTGGGTGATGCTCTCATGTGACCACATGATCGCAGGCATAACCAAAGGTGGTTTGAGGTAAATCCTCTTTCTTCCTCGCAACTCACTGCAGAGCTCCGTGTATTCCTTTGGCAATACCATGGTTTTGATTGAGGCCCACTCACGAAAAATTAAGACCCAAGCATGTTCTGACCCCACAATGTGACCGGACCTTCAATGTCATGATATTGATGGTGCTCCTGAACTAACAATTCAGATATGTCCTTTCAAGTTATGCAAATCAAATCTAACATTCTTAAATAAATGGTTGTGATTTACTTTGGAGATACAATGCTTTAAACTTCTCCATTTATTTTATGGTTTTTACTACCTCTTCTTCTAAATCTTCACACCTTGCCTTCTTCTCTGATAACTGTTGTTTTAGAATGTCCTCTATTTTCTTTTCCTCTTCTAATTCCTCTTTTAGCAGGGCAAAGTCTTCATCAGGTTTTTTAATGTCTTTCTCAAATTGTATCAACAATTGTTTTTTATTTTTCTTCTTAAATCTGAGTCTCGCAATTTATTCTAGGGCGTTGATCAGTTCCCCTTCCAATTCAACCACAACTTCTTCTTCATTAACATCAATTTATGTTCTTTTATTATCATAATCCTCTTTGGCCATAAGGATAAATTCATTAACCTTATCTTCACAAGAAGAATCACTATATGTGTCTCCTGAAGAGTCATCATTGTTTACACATAAACTTTTCTTTTTACCAAATCTCTTGGATTTGTACTTCTCCTTTGAATATGCTTGAATGATTGTCCCAAATTTTCTTCAAACCTTCAAAGCTTGAAGATGAAATTAGAATTTGAGGCTAGGTGGTAGTATTTGACTTTGTTGAAATCTTCACATATGCTTGCACACATCATCAAACTCATCCATCCTTGATATATAATGAAAATATGTTATTTTTCTAATATTTAATCACAAGTTCACTTATAATACTGAAATGAATACAATGGAAAATAATAAGGAGAAACCCAAGCATCATTATGGAAATGGTATGATAAAAGGTTAATGGGACGATGAAATGTAAGGAATGGTGAAGAGAAAAGAGGATATAAATGTGACATTTCTGAGGCCCAACATGCCCCCCAGCTCAACTTGTTGCATGTCCTCATGCAACCATGCATGGATCTGCTTAAGAATTTTTGGCGTTCAAACTATGGATTTGATTGATGATGTCCTTTTAATAATGAATATTTCCAAGATTTGAAATACAAGAGTAGTAGCATGTAAAATACATGTGTAACAGCATGTAATACATGTGTAACAACATGTAAAATATGTGTAACAACATGTGAAATTTTCTTATGGTTGGTTCTTTTGTGACAACCATGAATACAAAAGATGTTGGTTCTTGTGTTAACAACATTCATTTCACTTATTTATTTTCTTGCTGCAATAATTTATCCATATACTCACTAGAAATAATAAGCTATCAATGTGCATAAGAAAGCATCATTGTGTATAAGAAATCCTTTTCTTTATCTTTATGAATCATGCCAATATGTATATCAATCTAAATGCAACAAAGTGTCGTTGGAAAATAAATGTTAGTGAATCATAAATGGAATGATGAGATGGTAAAATGATAATGAATATGTGGTGAGATAGTCCCCCCCAATTGAATTGGTTGCATGCCCTCATGCAACTTAGTGTGGTTCATGAAAGGAAAGAGAGCATGGCGAGGAAATTTTCCAAAATACTCAAGTAGCATATAAAGAATTGTGTGATTAAATATTATAAAACAACATACCTCGACTTACCCAAAATAGATGTGGCTATTGCAGCTGCTGGATCAGGAAAACGTGACTGGCGCTGTAGATGCAACTACTGTAACTGCTCGAGTAAAGAATATATAACTATGACTGATGGAAGATGGAAGGTTTCATTGCTGCAAGATCAGGAAAATGGAACTACTAATGTTGTTGTTGTTGTAAACAGATCATGGGAAGTGAAGGAATCTGAACTGCTACTACTGAATCATGAGAAATGTGGAAGGCAGAGAATACGGAACTGTGGTACTCTCATAGATCCAAAATCAAACCACTGCAACTGCTGAGGGATCATGAAAAAGTGATTAGTCTTCACCCACTACAAAACCGATGGTACAATTCTCATCATGTGAATGAATGTGTCGATGTCGAGCATGAAGAGAAATCATTGGATTACAGACCATTGATGAATGCCTTTAACCAATGTGAGGCAACTAACCATTGATGTCAATGAGAGCCAAGGTACCCGAGTACATCTTGCAAAGTGTGAATAGATGGGATGATGTCAAGCCACTTGCAAGATCTAGCAATCAAGGCACATTGATGTATTCCCATGATTTATAGTGAGAGAGCTTGCCATTAAGGCATGTAAGCCTCAAGGTACTCAAAAGGAACTCTAGACTATATCCCAAATAAGGTGTCGAGGTCGATGGGGAAAGATTGTTGAAAGGTGGGCCTTAAGGAATCCAACATCAGTCAACGCGAGTTTATAAAAAGATCGGTAGGACTATAGATGTAAAGATCACAGTAGCAACAAGGTTTATGGCAAGGAAATGTAATCATGGAAAGGGACTTTGTTTTATTCAGAAGGAAAACTGGAAAGGAAAAAATGAACTGAAAAAAATAAGGGAATGTATGCAACTTAGAAGAGAATAGGCATGTGTGAAGTCATGAAAGTTAAGGAAATGGAAGATGGCTTCAACACCAGGATGATTAATAAACTTTGAAGGAGAAATGGGATAGTTTCACAACATGAAATTTGGCAAAATGCAGAAATGATAGTGTATCAGCATGGTCATTGTGTAACAACAAACATCAAGATGCTCAAAACGTTTCTGTGTAATAGCAAAATGTTGTTGTGTATCAACGAAATGTTTCTATGTAACAGGAAAAATAAATTTCTGTGTAACAACAAATGTCATGATGTTTCTKTGTAACAACAAAAAAAATTCTATGTAACAACAAACTATTTCTGTGTAACARYGCCTTCAAGATGTCTATCACATGTTTTCTTTGAAGAATTTTGTGATTCTTGAAAATCACTTCRRCATGAATTACGAGCATCTTGTTCCTGCAAGCAATCCGAATACTAATCCTGCAATCAAACTTGTGAGAGCAAYGTAAGATGTGAAATGCAATATTAAGTACAAATGCGAACAAATTCAAATCAGAAAATAAATGCAGTTATACCTGTTGTCCACACTTGTTTGTTTCATCATTGATTTCTGCCAAAGTGAMTTAAGAAAAACAAATGAATATTAAACATAAAAACATGTCTTAACTATTGTTTTTAGGAATGAGATGTCCATTTACACTTCTTGACAATGTTTTTGATTTTTATAATTTTGTTTTTTATACTRTTTTTGTTTTTCTTTCCATAAAACAAAAGAAATCATTTTTATGATTTTACATTTTTATTGTTTTTATYTGTTGTTTTTGTTTTATAATAAAACAAAACAAAAATAGTTATTATTTTTTCTTTGTTTGTTTTTATTTTATGCTCTAATTGTTGTGTGTGTGTGTGTGTATAGCATTTTTCAATTTTTTTTAAATTTGTTGTTTGTTTTTAGTGCTTTTGGTTATAACTAAAATGAAACAAAAATAGTTATTTTGTTTCTTTGTTTGTTTTTATTGTTTTTGTTTTGTAATAAAAAAGAAAAACACACACACACACTCACACACACACACACACACACACACACATATATATATATATAATTTGTGTTATTTAATTTAAAACAGCAAGGCAATGACATTTGAAGCAACCACGATTTGGAGTTCAACTAAAGATCTGAAAGAGATTGAAAGATTGAATGATGATTAGTAAATCAAATTGGACTCTTAGATCATGTGCCATGTGGAGCAGAGTTTTTTATTAACTTGAATTCTTCTTCTTGGAGGGTGTCGTAATTCAAAGAAAATTGTTTTTCCCTCACGTAGTCTACAAAATGGAGCTCCGAAGAACCTTGATTTTCTCCCAAATGGTTATGAAATCCATAAAATTTCTCAAGAGTTACCTAACTTCCTCCGTTCCCGAGAAAACCCATGTTTTATTTCTTTTCTAATTCTCCTCGGTTTGCACACATGCGTTTTAAAATCATGTCTTTTAATAGTTACGCATTTCTGGCAATTATGTTTTCTGGCAATTACCTCTAAAGAAATTGAAAACTATGGTAAAATTTCTAGAGCTTGTCTCTCACAGAGAAGTTCTGATCGATGGTCATCAAAATTCACAGTATTGTTGTGATTCAAGCCAAGAACTGAG
>JASDQU010374462.1:18352-33157 GCA_032191745.1 Picea mariana | reverse complement strand
CCAGCATGACTTGCAGAGGCTAGTATCAAAGATCTAACATGAATTGTAGAGGTTGGTAATGAATCCCCAACATGACTAGCAAAGTTTGGTGATGTATGCATAGTGTGACTAGTAGTGATCAGACATGTGCCCCCAGCATGACTTGCATTGGCTGGTTGCAGGTCTTCAACATGACTCGCAAAGGTTGTCGAACAATATCTAACATGACTAACAAAGGTTCCTAATGTAATGCCAGTATGACACACAGTGACTGAACTTGCGGCAGTGATGAATTACGACATTTGAGACCAAGGTCCAATAAAAGATTGGTTTTGAGAAAATGCAGGCCAGGAAGGATCCTGGTTTATACCCTATCTGGTAGGATAGTATCCTCCTCCATACTGGTTCATAAAGGATTGCAAGGGAATCAACACTAAGGAAGTTGCTTGTGAAGAGAAAGTGACCTGACAAGGGTTACTCATGTGAGGATATATGTTTCCCCCAAACGAAGGAAATTCATGCGAGGGGTTTCCCATACTATAAAAATAACACCCCCTGGATGAAACACTAGAGGACAGATGAAGGTTTGCCATGGGAAAAGTGTTCAAAGGAACCACAATAGCGGAAGAAGGATAAGTGGATAGAGTGTAATAAGTAGAATGATTTCTTAGTTGGGAATTTACCTCTCACATAGCGTATTCGTAGGAAGGAAGATTCCAACCTCCTACTGTAAGAGGTGTTTGAAGGATATGACTCCCATCAAATGGAGAGGGAGAATGAGTAGGCATCATGCTCACAAACCCAAAAATTTTATTTGCATAAGGAGGCGAGATAGAGGATGGAAAGTGAAAATACATATCAACAGGAGAATGACTAGAGTACCAAGGCACAGACTGAGTGCCATAGTTCTGCATACCATTATAAAAATCAGATGGATTTCCCCCCATGAAGATCATTGCGGGTTTAGCAGTAAATGAGGGAGCCAAAGGAACTCCACTATCCATGATAATGAGAACTCAATATAGTTTCTTAAGGACAACTAGTAATCAAAGAGCACACCAAAAGTCAAACGACCAATATGCATGCAAAAGTGCTAAAGTGGTTGAGTGGCCTCCCTCTCTAAAGAAGGTATGTCTCATCCAAGAGGGACCTGAGACCCCCTGCTAAAGATCGGAGGTAACAAAATTAGTTATAAGGGCCCTCATGGGCTTAATAACCAGTCAGTCAGATCCACCCAGAGAGGTAATCATCCATAAAGTTTGTGTCCTATCCGACCCTTATTTGACCTAGGGTACCTGGAGAATAACCCTTGCAAGTAACCTATGAGACACCTAAGTCAAGCAACTAATAAACCATTGTATAACCGATGCATAAGAGAGAAATTGTAAGTCCAGATCACCATATGGGCAGGGTAGCAAAGCCCAAAACCTTGAAAGTACCACTCCTCAAGGAGGTATGGGCACTAGAAAGATCCCCAAATATGAATAAATCCATAGAAATATCTTTGACACTAGGCGAGTATCCAGGGGATATCCTATAATGTTTCCCAATTTTTACACACACAAAAAATTATTTGGGATTACACGAAATTATCATTTGTCTAAGGGAGGAAAAACCTTCAATTAATCATAAACTCTATGACAAAAAGTTCCACCACTTCCTTGGAATTCATGGCTAAAACTTACCGCTTCTTCCATGAAAGTGAATTACGTATATAACTATGTATATATATTCATTATGACAATGTTAATTCTATTTTCCACACGAGTGTAGGTGTGATATCCCATATAAGGCATATATACACCTTGGTATTCCATTTTAATGGATCAAAGTGTTTATAAATTTTAGGACCAATATCCTATTCATGCAACCCCATAGCCTAAATTTGGTTACCCTTTAACAATCTTTATCATTTATTTTCTTTTCATTTATGAGTAGTTTTACACCCATGTTCATTAATTTGGGTGGTTGTGTCTAGCATGACGGTAACTGTTACTGTCAATGACCACGAGGTAACTAACAGAGTCTGAAAGTTTATGGGGATATCAGTGAGAGTTAACTTCTTATCAGAACAGAGTTGATGTGAGCATTAAACCCTAACCGGTCTAGGCTCATACTTCACCATAACTATGGGAATAAATAAGATGACAGGGAAAGTTGTCTTTCTTAATGACCATACCTACAACATTAAATAAATACCATGTAGTGTACTCCTTGGGTTGGCACTCGACCTCCATGCCCACTAAGATTTTCCCTCTTAGCATGGTTCACGTAGCACCGACACAATTTTCTACCCTTCACCAAATACTAGCTTTGTTGGAGGTTTACTATTGTTTGGTTCATTCATTTATGTCCCTGTGTTTATGCAACCCCACGAGTCTTATCTGTTACTATTGTTCACAGTTGTAACGACCAACATTCATGAAATTGGAATCTCATAATGGAGAAAGGAAAGTTTGGAGAACACTGGATGAAACCCTTGCAAGGTGAGTGTTCTTTGACAATGGTTATTCGACTCTTTGTATTACTAAAGTGTCTGGTTACCTTCAGAGTTCCTGAATGTATATTCATTTGAAATTCATTAGTAGGTTTCTTTCCCTTTAATTTTCTTTTACCAGTCGGGAGTGTGTTAGACATCACTCAGGGTTTTCCGTGGCTCTACCTTTAATCCTTAGTTTCATCTTTCACCCAAAACCCTGCTGCTCTGTGCTAGAAATAACATTTGTGAAAAACCCATAGCCCGTTCTCTAGGCTGAAGGTTAGAGATGGAGAGGGTTTCGGTTCTACTAATACATTTACCGAATATATTATATTTTGATTCATTCGTGGGAAATGTTTTGGATGTTAAATCCCATTTTGGGATTAGGTTAAATCCGAGGGAGATCTTTCCCTTACACAGTGCAAGTGTTGGATTCCTTTTTTTTTTTCTTCGAATTCATTAACTTGACAGCCGTGAAGATTATAAGGGGTCTATCCATCTATTAAATTCTCGAATCCTCTTGGTATTCTCTGCATACATCCCTCAATGCCTATCATAACTCATTCACATACTAGATCCTGACCTTAGAATCTCAGGTGACACTCACCGTGAAATTTTGTGTGTTTTTCGTTGTTGAGAAGAAGTGTCTGGCACCTGGCCTGTGACCTTCTTGACTATGGTTCATGTCGACTGTGGAAATTAGGGAAAATGCTTATTGTTTGATCTTACCATCAACTCTGATTGGGTATTCTTCTTGTGGTGTTTGAGTACTTTTTTTTTTTCTTAATTTAATTCAGTTTACTTAACTCTATGAGTCATTTTAACTGAACATCGTCCTCTTCCCATTCTATAACTTTAATAAAACAAATGATCAACAATTCTGTAATTTAGTCTGTAGTTCTCAAGTTGGAAACACACCTCGGGTCTAAATGTTCTACACTATGCAAATCTCGTCATTTGAAAACTCTGTATTTGCTTACCATAGTATTAATTTATGGAGAAGAGGAAACCTAAGTATTCTATGTTAATTTAATTTCATTTATAAACATTTATGTATTGATTTATCTTCTCTCATACCATTTCTGTATTGAATTTGTTTTTACGAGAATCATACTTTTGTGTATTCTCTGTGACTCGACTAGTCACTCTGTATAATAATTATACATTTTTCGATGTTAAATGTTTCTACTTTGAAATGGTGTCGGATCTAATGTACAGTTGCGGAATTTATTTTGATATACTTTTCCTTTCTATGTTGGATATTATATCTAATGATGGGACCCTGTTTGCTGCGAGGGTACCCATCAGGCCTTTCAAGTTTACTCCTTCCCTTTCCGGTTGTCGATGGATCATGACTATGAATGGGAGCATACCTATGATAATTCCAAGATAAGTGTTACCTTGTCAGATGATACCTTCATTGTCTTATGTGGTTTATCTAATTTAGAGTTTTGTTTGGCCTCTATCTGTCGCTAAGAAAATTGCCTCATCTTTTTGCACGCTTACATGGTTGCTGTGATGGATTAGAACCATGTCTTACTCAAGAAGGTACTCGGGTTTCAAATTAAAATTTTTCTCTTGAAGGATTCAGAAAAGGGATCACGATGATGTTGGTTATCGCTCCAGCATTCTTATTTATGACTGTTTGGATTCGAGTTTGTACATATACAAATATTCAAATTCTTTAATAATGGAATGTTTAATTATCCTTCCTGTCCTTCAAATACTATGATTTACTTAAGCAGTCTCTGCACTATGATTTTTGTAATATTTAAAAGAGATAGCCTCGTTGTGATTTACAAGAGAATGGATGAACTATACATTGTTTTATTTGGTAGTCTTAGCAATGAAAGATTTATTCGTAAATCTCTTGTTCCAAGCATTGGAATTATTATGTATGAATAACCTTGATGTAGAAATAGACTATGAGTTAACTATATATATATATATATATATATATCAAATTTACATTGGTAATTTTTCATTATCTTTATAAAATCGTTCATTGACATAAAAATAGATCTATTCCTATCACAGATAACACACATTCGCCTTATAATTTCATTTATTAACATGATGGGTCTATTCCTACAACAGATAACTTGTAGTAGCTATATAAATTCATTCCTCAATAGAATAGATTTGTTCCTGCAACAGATAACATACCGTAACTTTATGATTCCATTTATTCATACATGAGTAGTAGGATATCCGTCCAAGAGTAGGAAACATGTATACTACCAACTATTTAGTCAAAAAAACTTCAACTAGAGAAGAGTAGATGACCACATATGGATAAGTGCTAAAACAACAAAGGGAACAACCAGGTTCCTCCCAACCTTAGAACAGAACAACCAATTTACTTGTCCCATTCACCCCTTAGCTTGACCATGAATGCATGAGGGTGAACTCAGAACCCCTCCTCAGCAATAGTCCTTCAGTTTCAACAGTTTTCTCCTTGCTTCAAACTCAACAATTAGTGTTCATAATAACAAGAGATAATTCCTTTTTCCCCAGCATACTAGGTGATGTCCTGCCTCCTCCTATATGCTATATATCCAAAAGCAATTGTGCCTAGGTATTTTTCCCCTTGGGAATTTTCGCATCTTTCCAAATCCCTGATTTTCAGGGGCTTCCAATGGCCAAATTATTGATTTTCCACTTGTCACATTCATCCCTCAGGTAGTTCCAACATGTTCCCCTCTCATGGAGTCATGGTCAACTGATTCTAACCTAGTTGTTCCATTTGTCCATCAACAATAAATATAAAATATTTTGTTTCATAAAAGTGTCATAGTCAAATAGTTAGTTGCGTCAAATCAGATGTCTTCCCAACAGTCATAATCATCAATTACAATTAACTAAATTCAAAATTTGGAATTGCCATAAATGGCAAAAAAAATCCAATTTTGAATTTACCAAAAATGAAAATACTTTCCTAAGAAATTTCATATTTAAAAATAATTTATTTTTTGGGATGTTACATCCTTTACCCCTTCAATAAAACACTATCCTCAGTGTTTGTTCCTTTCTTGGAATAGGGTTGGATGAGATTTCTGCAAATTTCCTTCCAACTCCCAAGTGGCCTCCGCAGGGCTAAAGTGCTTCCATTGCACTTTTACCTGGGCGATGGTTCATTTCCGAAGTGTTATTTCTCTCTTTTCCAGAATGCACAGAGGTTCCTCTTGGAACTCGCCTTCTGGTTCCACCTACACCAAGTTCCAATCGATCATATGAGTAGGGTCATGAACATAATTCTTTAACAAAGAAACATGAAATACATTATGGATTTTTAGATTGGCAGGAAGTGCAAGTTGGTATGCTACAAGTCCAATTTGAGCTAAGATCTCGAAAGGGCCACAAAACCTGGGTGCCAACTTGGCATAGTTCCCTAGATTTAGTGATTTTTTTTGGGATTTGACTTTTAAATAGACGTGGCCTCCCACTTGAAATTCCAGGTGTCTTCGCTTCAGGTCCATGTAACTTTTTTGTGTGTCCTAAGCCTCCTTTAAGTTCTGTCGTACTTTTCTTACCATGCTTTCCATTTCCTGGAGCATCTCTGGTCCTACCATCAGTCTATCCACTGGGTTATCCCAGCTAATCGACGTCATACACTTTCTGTCGTATAGTACATTGAAAGGGCTCATCTTAGCCGAAGTTTGGTACCCATTGTTGTATGCAAATTCCACCAAGTGTAGGTAGTCTTCCCACTTGCTTGGTTTTGTTCTTACGTACATGCATAGCATATCTTATATGATTTGGTTTGTTCATTCAGTCTACCCATATGATTGTGGATGATAACTCGTGCTGAAATTTAAATTAGTATTTAACCATGCAAACAATTCTTTCCAAAAAGAAGATGTAAATTTTACGTCTCTATCTGAAATCACCATTTTAGGAATACCATGCAGTGTAAAAATTTCTTTCATGAATATTTCAGTGATGTTAATGGCTTTAAAAGTAGACTTTATAGGAATAAAGTGTGCAAAATTACTAATTTTTTTGATTACCACCATAATTGAATCATTATGTTTTTGATTTCTAGGAAAACATGTAATAAAGTCTAGTGATATAGTCTCTCATTTCCATTCCGGCATAGGTAAGGGATGCAATAGGCCGACTGGATGCTGATGTTCGACTTTTAGCTACTGACAATATTGACACTTAGCTAAGTATTTTGTTGTTTCAGCCTTCATATTAGGCCAGTAAAATAATTTCCTTAATGTTGTTACCATCTTCTGGTATCCCGGGTGACCGCAACATGGTTTCTTGTGTACATCATCCAAAATCGTTAACTTTAAATCCCCCGAATCTGGTATGTATATTCTATTTTTAAATCATATTAGACCTTCTCTATCCAAACCCAGATTTGTTTTGTCTGAATTTTCTACATTACCTTGTAATTGTGCCACTGTTCTAGTGTAATTTTCGTCGTTATTACCTACAACCTTTATCCTTTGTTTAAGTTCACTTTCTGCCTTGCTATTGTTTATTTCAAACATCCCATGAAATCCTTTGCTTAAGGCATCAACCAGCTTGTTTTCCTTACCCTTTATATGTCTTACCTCAATGTCAAATTTTCTCAAGAAGGCTAGCCATCTTGCTTGCCTTGCATTAAGGTCCGACTGACGAAACAAAAATTTCATACCGCTGTTATCCGTCAATAATAGAAATTTTATGCCCATTATGTAGTGCCTCCACATCTTTAAGGCATGTATTACAACTTCCAACTCTAAGTCATGAGTGATGTAGTTTCGTTCGTGTTCCATTATTTTTCAGGTCTCATAATAAATAACATGCCCTTCTTGAGTTAGGACACCACCTAGTCCTTCTTTACTCACATCTACACAGACGGTGAAGTCTTTGTCCGGATCTACTACATTTAAAATGGGTGTGGTCATTAACAATTCCTTTAACTTATTAAAACTTTCTTGACATTTCTGTGACTAGTTAAACTTGGTTTCCTTCTTTTGTAATGATGTGATAGGGTATGCAATTTTGGAAAATCYCTCTATAAATCTACAGTAATATTCGGTGATCACCATGACCGACCATATGTTTKCTACATCCTTAGGAATTGACCATTCCATAATGGCTCTTATTTTCTCAGGATCGACTGCAATGCCTTCTGCAGATATTACATGTCCTAGGTATTGTATTTTCTTCTGATAAAAGTCACACTTATCGAAATTAGCATACAATTTGTGCTTCCTTAWAGTTTGCAAAACTATCCTTAAGTGCTCTTCATGTTCTTCTTTTGTTTTAGAATATACTAGAATATCGTCAATAAATACCAACACAAACTTGTCCAAGAACTGACTGAAAATAATGTTCATTAAAGACATAAATGTGGCTGGCGCGTTAGTGAGTCCAAATGGTATAACAACAAATTCGTAATGTCCATATCTCGTTTGGAATGTTGTTTTACTTATGTCCTCATATTTTATCCTAACCTAGTGATAACCAGATCATCAATCCAATTTCGAGAAAATCTTTGCCCCACCTACTTGATCGAACAGATAATTTATCCTAGGTAAGGGGTACTTGTTCTTAATAGTCATTTTGTTTAATTATCTGTAGTCGATGCATAATCTCAGAGTTTCGTCTTTCTTTTTCACAAAGAGGATTGGTGCTCCCCATGGTGAAACACTCGGTTTGATAAATTCTTTTTCCTATAATTCCTATAATTGAATTTTTAATTCTGTTAATTCTGGTAGACTCATTTGGTAGGCTTCTTTAGATATAGGGGTTGAACCAGGTAGTAGTTCGATAGAAAATTCTATCTCCCTCCTTAGGGGTAATTTAGGTATATCATCAAAAAACACATCTCTGAAATCATGAAAACAACAAAATCCTCCAGGATGGGTTTATTTTATTTTTCGAACAGGTTTGTTAATTGGATGGCATAAACCTGACAACCCTTTCTCATGCATTTCTTAAATTGCATTGCTGAAATCTGTCTAACTGAGATTTGATTTTGTATACCTTGAACTGTCCTAACAGTGTCAATTTTGTCTTTATATTTGAGTGATTTTTCATAACAATCTAACACGTCTTTATGCCTTTCTAACCAATCGATTCCGATAATTACATCATAATAACCTAACTGTAGAATTTTCATATTTGTCTTTATGTTTTGACCACCTAAACTGAGCTCATAATCATAAATAAAATCGACTACTTTTCTTTTTGTTCCTGTTGCTAGTTGTACCAGCCAAGATTTTGTATGTCTTGTTTTCTTAAGTTTATTTGAATCCACTATACCATGAGTGATATAACTCAACATAACTCCAAGATCAATTAAAACAAAAATACGAGTGTTATTAATTTTACCTTCAATTTCCACTACAAAGGACCGGTGGTCAGCTTGTCGGTCATCCAAGATTGCATTTATTCGATGTAAGCTTCTGCCCACATCTCCCACCGTAGAGGCTTCCTGTAGGCTGTGAATCATAGTTCTAGATACTGAAGTCAAATGTGGACAGTTCCTCCTCAAGTGAGGTTCTCCACATTCCCAGCATTTTAACGGTTCACAGGGGTTGTCCCCAAACTTCTTTGTTCCCAGATTTACTGGTTTACCACCTCCTTGGGTGTTTTGATTGCTGGAGTGAAAATATTTTCTGGGAAAAATCTTTGTTGCGTTCCGAAAAGGAGCTAGTTGATATCCCTTCTTTCGTTGGTTCATTCGATCTTGTTTCTTGTCTTTCCAAGTCTTGGGAAATTTTGAACATTATTTGTATTGGTCATAACACATTCGAGCTTTCATGAAAACTTCGGTCAAGGACTTGAAATTATCAAATTTGATTTTGTCCTTATAGGACTGTGGTAAATAGCTTAGGAACCACTATATTTTCACTTTTTCCTCCCGGATATAAGGCACAAACCTTAGTAATTCCAGAAATTTGTTTATCAGATCTTCCATAGCCATTTGACTGAGTCATAGCTCATAAAATTCTTTGGTTTTTCTTTCATAGTAACTTTCAGATAGGTACTGTTTCTTAAAGTATTTCTTAAAATCCAACCATTCCATCTGTTTTTCCTTTAGACCCTTGGCCAACTTCAAGTCTTTCCACCATATGCTGGCCTTCCCTTTCATATTATAGATGGCCATTCTGACCTTCATATTGCTGGAATAGTTGTATATCTGGAAATACTTCTTGATGTCTAATAACCATGCTTCAGCTTCCTCCCTTGTTCTGGATTCCTCGTCAAAGGTTGATGGTTTTATTTTCTTAAACTCTCTGTCAAGGTGATCTACATGTTTCCTTTTTCTTCCCATTTTTGTTTTATATTCAGCTGAAGGTGTACCTTCAGATGAGCTGTCCCCTTTTTCTACTTCAGGTCCAGAATTATTGGAGGCCCTTTTACTCACCTCTTATTCCTGGTTGTCGTCCTTTGGGATTTTATTTGTCACTATACTTCGCAGCAGGACTTCATTTATTTCCTACTTTTCTTGCTATGCCTTTTTCAGTTTCTCATTGTCTGCTTTGAAAACTTGCAGCTCAACAATGATATTTCTCATTGTTTCCAGAACTTTGGTAGGTGAGCTTATGTCACCGTTCTGTCTCTGATCTTCAAGAGGTGTTTGTTCAGGATTCTCCTCAAGTCTGATTTCTGCTTCATTCTGGGCTACCATGATTACAACATAATAAAGTGCTTTCTGTTTGTAACAATAATTGTTTTGTTAGTTTTACATGAACAAGAAAATATATGTGAATTACATAATTTGGCCTTGCTCAAGGTCCAAGTGTTGTAACCTTTTCTCTGATACCATATGTAATGTTTCCCGATTTTTACACAAAAATATAAAAATTGTTTGGGATTACATGAAATTATCATTTTTCTAAGGGAGGAAAAACCTTCAATTAATCATAAACTCTATGATGAAAAGTTCCACTGCTTCCTTTGCAGTCATGGCTAAAACTTACCGCTTCTTCCATGAAAGTGAATTACGTATATAACTAGGTATATATTCATTATGACAATGTTAATTCTATTTTCCACAAAACTGTAGGTGTGATCTCCTATATAAGGCATATATCCACCTTGGTCTTCCATTTTAATGTCTCAAAGTGTTTATAAATTATAGGACCACTGTCCTATTCCTGCAACCCCATAGCCTAAATTTGGTTACCCTTTAACAATCTTTATCGTTTATTTTCTTTTCATTTATGAGTATTTTTACACCCATGTTCATTAATTTGGGTAATTGTGTCTAGCTTGACGGTAACTGTTACTATCAATGATCACGAGGTAACTAACAGAGTCTAAAAGTTTACATGGATATTGGTGAGAGTTAACGTCTTATCAGAAAAGAGTTGATGTGTGCTTTAAACCCTAACTGGTCTAGACTCGTACTTCACCATAAATATGGGAATAAATAAGCTGGCAGGGAAGGTTGTTTGGTTTAATGACCATACCTACGACATTAGATAAATACACTATAGCATACTCCTTGGGATGGCACTCAACCTCTGTGTCCACTGAGATCTTGCCACTTAACATGGTTCACATGGCACCGCCACAATTTTCTACCCTTCACCAAATACTAGCTTCACTGGAGGTTTACTATTGTTTGGTTCATTCATTTATGTCCCTATGTTTATGCAACCACGTGAGTCTTCTATGTTACTATTTGACACAGTTGTAATAGCCAAAATTCGTGAAACTGGAATCTCATAATGGTGAAAGGAAAGTTTGGAGAACACCGGTTGAAACTCTTACAAGGTGAGCATTCTTCGATGATGGTTATTCGACTCTCTATATTACTAGAGTGTCTAGTTACCTTCAACGTTCCTGAACGTGTATTCATTTGAACTTCAGTAGTAGGTTTCATTTCCTTTAATTTTCTTTTACCAGTCGGGAGTGTGTTCGGCATCACTAAGGGCTTTCTGTGGCTCTGCCTTTAATCCTTAGCTTCATCTTTCACCCAAAACCCTGGTGCTCTATGCTAGAAATAACATTTGTGAAAAACCCATAGTCCATTCTCTGGGCCGAAGATTAGAGATGGAGAGGGTTTTGGTTCCGCTAATACATTATCGAATATATTGTATTTGGATTCATTCATGGGAACCTTTTTGGATGTTAAATCCCGTTTTGGGATTAGGTTAAATCCAAGGGAGATCTTGCCCTTACGCAGTAAGTGTTGGATTCCATTTTTTTTTTCTTCAAATTCATTAACTTGGCAGTCATCAAGACTGTAAGGGGTATATCCCTCTATTAAATTATTGAATCCTCTTGGGATTCTCTGCATGCATTATTTGATGCCTATCATAACTGATTCTCATACCAAATCGTGACCTTAGAATCTTAGGTGACACTCACCGTGAAATTCAATGTGTTTTTCATTGTTGAGAAGAAGTGTTCGGCACCTGGCCTGTGATCTTGTTGACTATGGTTCATGTTGACTGTGTAAATTAGGGAAAACACTTTGTAATGTACCTCAAAATTTACATAATTATTTTTTCCTTTTTAATTAGGATACTTCAAATTGTTCGTTTGTCTTCATAAACCTCTCAGGCATTCATTAAATTAGAATACTGAATAGTTTCATTGCCTCTTTGTTTTTTTTTTAGTCCTTACCACACATAACTCACACTTGCCTTCCTCGTCATAGGGTAAGTTATATAGGTTCATATACATATAACTATATTTATCCTACCCTTATTAGAGGTGCAAGAAACTCAAAAACTAATCATCGTAATTGTTTGGGACTTACATACCACTTACATAAATAGATATGTACATAATGTTTTAGGATTTCCCTTTATACACACATATCCTAGGACTACTATGGGAAACATTGGATAAGAAAAAAAACACGACCCTTAGTGTAAGGTATCACTCAAGTCATGGATCGAGGGGTCATGGATAATGTTTGGTGCAGCTAACCCTTTCTTGTCATTTTTTCAGCTCCATGCTAAATAACTAGAGCTTAAGGGTTAGTGCACTGATTGACGAGATTCAACTTGTAACCAGAATTGGTAGTGAGGTGAAAAAATACCTCAACTAGACCGCCGAAGTACTTTCACCATTAAAACGAAACTGCAGGTGACACTGTCTTGATTTAATTAACCTACCTATGACATTTATGATGCCCTGTGGTGTGATAGTTTGGTATAATGTTCGGCTTACTGTGCCCACTATAATTTTGATAGCTTGCACCTTTCACATGGCTTAATTATGGTCTACATTCCTTCATCATTACTCTACTCATAATGGGATTTCTAGTGTTATCGTTTCATTTCCCTCTCGACGCTACATAGTTGAAAAACATTACATGATCGTCTCTGTTTCTATTCATCTCAGAGTCATGGCCAGGGACTCATGATCTTGGATTTCGTTCTGGGCGAGAGAAACATTATGATGCCTTCTGGTTGGATGCCACTTTGAGCGAGGTAAGAATTTCCTTCAAAACGTTTTCATCCGAGCTCTCTTTCTCTCTCTGTGTTAATAAACGATTCCTGTGTGATGAGTGATTTCAACAAATTCCTGGCTTGTTTTCGTGGTTTGGTATAGCCTTGGAAGGTTGGATTTAATCCCAACAGTGCTTAGGTCTTTAACGTAGGCCTCCTCTACCTCTGTACCAGTTCTTTTCAAAAAWACAAGGGTAAGGTCATTACCCCCTATGACAAATCTTGTTATTTGTTCTCTGTTCTTAGGATTTGTGCATTCGATACAAATGCCATTCTTTATTTGAACTCTCAGATATCATACTACTCGGTATAACTCCTTGCCTAGTTTTATTTTATGGTTGAATGTATACTTTCATGGATTGGATATCTAAAGTTTTTCATTCTGGTACATGACGAACCTTTCGACTGTAAGGAGGTCATTCACTTCACACTATTTTATAATCAGAGTTTTATTTTCATTCGTTCCTTTGGCTATGACCAAATTGCGTAGCTCTGAAATCCCTAGACTAGAGGTTTCGAGGTATTAAAGTTTTTGTTTCGGATTAATGAGATTTCATTCTCAGAAAACATAGTCTACTTTTTGTCTGAACACTACGTTCATACTCGGTCGTCTACAAGGCTTGTCGTAACTCAATAGATTCATACAGTAATAGTGAAAAATAATAAGGGTTTGTAAATTCAGATTCATCATTAGACCGTCCTCCTTATGATACCTATGTCTCTGATATGACAAACTATATTAGTCTCCTTCCAGTTTATAAACGATGCCCTCTGATTTACAATTTTCCCCTTTAACTCTATTAGGTTATGGTAGAAGTAAAAACCACCATTTTTAACTCGTGGTCTTTATTTTATTTCATGGGGACTGATAAAAAAAAAGGATCGAACTATTAATTCAATCTGTGATCCATTTTTTTTTACTTCATTAATTTATTGGTTATTGTTTAAATATTTTCTTTCTGATGATTGAATAAAGACTTGATACCCAATACTAATGATGGGCCCTTGATACTGCGAGGGTACCCATCAGGCGACTCACACTACTTCCATCTCCATTGGGATTATGGATGGCATCTCAGGAAAGCGTAGAGGAAGGGCGGTCTGTTACCAGAAGCCCGAGTTAAGTATCATTCGACCCTACCCTGAATTTGTCTTTATTAATTAAGTAACATGGGAAATTTAATTCTATGCTTTATTAATAATTTCTAACAATCATTTTTATTTCGGTGATTTAGTTCTGTATACCACATGTAAGAAGATCTATTATTTATTGATAATTACTAATGAACTTTACTTTCTCTCCTTCCAGGGTTGGACCTATGAGCCCTCAGATTCTTGGGCATCCTCTCGTGGAAAAGGTATTCGAGTTCTTTTAGGATCCTCAAGACTTATCATCACAGATTCTAAATATGAAGATTCTTGGTTTGAATACCGTACTATGTAAAATTCGAAGCTCAGTTTCTATTTATCAAAAAACAATGTTGTAATAGTATTCCCTATGGGAGATTATAACGCAGTGCCCGCGTAGGTCGGGTATATCCCTAATTCTGGTATCTTGAGTTGGGTTGAAATTTAATGTTAAAAAACACATAACTCTTCTCTTATATACTTATAATGAAAAGCAAGGAAACACAGAACGATAAAAAATTTGTCTTTGTCGATATGTTGGTTAGATTATTTATGAAGAGTATATCAATCCTTATGTTTTCGAGAAGTATATTTCCTACTTTTAGTTACTCCTGCATTATTGTAATTTAACGTTTCTTATGCTTGGTATCTACAGTAGCTGTCACATTTCTTTGTTCACTTAACAACATTATAAATTTTAACGGAGTGTGCATCCAAAATATCTGTTTCATTTCTAGGTAAAATTAATCATTGTTCTTTTGACATTTCGTTCCAGAATTTGGTTTGTGTTTTTTTTTTTTTTTT
>JASDQU010374462.1:5287-18176 GCA_032191745.1 Picea mariana | reverse complement strand
TGGTGGCATCTGAGGTGGTGTCCGCATCCAGTGCATGTGCTTTGACTGGAATGAAAAAGTGTTGCAGGCAGGTGGGGCATCATTTTCCCAGCGGTGCATTGGAATAGGCATCAAAGAGCATGTCCACATGCTGGCACATGAGGGTGCCATGATAGACGTGACCCACCATTTGGCTCCTCAATTCAAAAACCAAATTAATCAGGTCTAGATGAAGTAGAGGTGGCAGGTCAGTCCATTGAGTGTGCATGCAGGATATGGGAGGTGGCATGAATATTGTACCATCCTCCTTGGCCTTTCCACAATGATCACTTGGCTCTGCTTCCACTGGCTCACTTGAGTTTTCCTTCCCAGTCCGCTTCAGTTCTGCATCTTGAGGGTTCAAGTCCGTTGCGGTCTCCTCTTCCACATAGCAGGTGAAGGCTTCATCCTTTGTTACCTTCATTTTTCCGCCATGATACTCCTCTGGGACAGACAGGAAGGCTCCCACTCTAAAATCACTTGGTGGATCCCAATTTTTCGTCACTGTGAAAAGAAGCAACTCCGAGATCTCCTGAACAACCTCCTCCATGATTTCCTCTACGATGAATGCAGTGGGATGCTCCTCGATGGATGCCATAACCAGAGGCTCCCTAATGACTGTTGCAACTAGAGGCACCACAATGGTTGTTGCAACCAGAGGCTCCATAATGACTGTTGTGACCGGAGGCTCCACGATGGTTGTTGCAACCAGAGTCGCATTACTTCCAATTTTGCTACGTTGAACCTGGGTCCGGGTGATGGCAAGATCCTATTCCATTGTTTGCAAGTGTTTTCACCAAGTGACATAGGAATTCCAAGCTGCTCCTCGATAAGGCTTTCCTCGTTTGCAAGGCATCAGGCTAGGGATGCAAGTGGGGGGGATGGTGAAGGAAGGAGGATGTCTACTCTGAGGTTTCCAGCTACAACTCAGGTGCAGAGCGAAAATGAAGTGGAGAAAAACATGGTGCAGGCCCGCTAAGAGAAGGAGGGCCGATGGGATGTTTGACACCATTAAGGCTTCTGCGTGGGTGAGTGTCATAGCTATATTGCTCGCGCGAGGGGAAATTATTGTTCTAGAAGGGCGGTGGTTGGATTCTGTTCCCCTCCTAAATGTTGAGGGGATGGGGGTCGGTCGGCCTCATTTAAGGCTAGGCCTAGCTCCTCTCCATGTGTCTTCGGTGGTCTGCGTGGCACCCCATCCGAGGAGAATTTTGTTTGTGTTGAAAGGTTCATTTAATTTAATATTTCCAAAACTTGAAAATTATAACGAGTTAGGATTAATCGCCTTTCATTACCTTAATATATATTTACATACATACCTAAACTTTTTAGAAGTGAGTATAACACGTCATGGGGTTCTCTCTATATGTATATTGATATAGATGTCTGTATACACAGTTAATTTCTATTATGTATATACAATTATTTACACAGTTGTATTTAAAAGTGGTAGGATCAGCGTCCAAATTCATGAGATGTTCCATAGGAAGAATAAATATGTAAATTAGTAAGTATTGTCTATAACTTTCAAGTTTACTTCAGAATAGCAAACACTAACTTTTATTCTAATGTAAACAACAAGTTTGGATGTATAAGATGCGTCGGACTGACAGTAATTTCTAATATAATTAACAGGGTAGAAATTCATTAACATAGTTAATTCCCTGGTATATCTCCCCATTCAAATTTTCATTTCCATGTAAGTTACTCAACAAGATTTTTATAACACAAATTACAAAAATGTTGTGAGAGTCTATCCTACTTGCACGGTATTTTCTAAAACTTAGTAAACAAAAAATACTTCAATCATATATAAAATAGATGGAAACATATCAGTCAATAAATTGCAATGACATTAAAAAAAAAAAAGGAGAAATGAACATATCTAAATAATTTTCCGAACAACAAATCGAACAACCATGTTCCTCCCAACCTTAGAACATAGAAGCCAAATCACTTGTCCTCTTCACCCCCTAGCCTGACCATGAATCCATGAGGGCTAACTCGGAACTCCTCCTCAACAAATGTCTTTCAACTTCATCAATCTTCTCTTTGCCTCACACTCAACAAGTAGTGTTCATAACAACAAGCAATCAGTGATATTTTCCCCAGCATACTAGGTAGCATCCCGCCTCCTCACATATTCTATATATCAAAAACCAAAAATGCTTGGGTCTTTTCCCCTTGGTAATTTTTGCAGCTTTCCAAATCCATAATTTTCAAGGGCTTTCAATGGCTAAATTCCTAATTTTCCACTTGTAACAATTAGCCCTGAGGTAGTTCCATCATGTTCCCCACTCATTGAGTCATGGTCAGCTGATTTCAACATGATTGTTCCATTTTTCCTCTTGCAATAATTATAAAATATTTTGTTTCATACAAGTTTTATAGTCAAGTAGTTAGTTGGTTTAAATCATATCTCTACCCAACAATCATAATTATTAATTACAATTAACCAAATTCGAAATTTAGAATTTCCATAAATGGTAACAATTTTCCAATTTTGAATTTACCAAAAACGGAATAAATTTCCTAAGAAATTTCAAATTCAAAAATAAATTATTTTTGGGGATGTTACATCCTTTCCCTCTTCAACAAAGCATTGTCCTCAGTGTTCGTTCCTTTCTTGGAACATGATTGGATGATATTTCTGCAAATCTCCCTCTAACTCCCAAGTGGCCTCCTCTGGGCTAAAGTGCTTCCATTGCACATTTTCCTGAGCGACGACTCTATTCTGAAGTGCTATTTATCTCTGGTCCAGAGTATGCAGGGGTTCCTCCTGGAACTCTCCTTCTAGTTCCATCTGCACCAAGCTCCAATCGATCATATGAGTAGGTTCATGAACATAATTATTTAGCAAAGAAACATTAAATACATTATGAATTTTTAGATATGCTACGGGTCCAATTTGAGATAGTATCTTGAAGGGCCCACAAAACTTGGCTGCCAACTTGGCACAACTCCCTACATTTAGTGAACTTCTCTGGGCTTTGACTTTTAAGTAAACATGATCTCCCACTTGGAACTCCAAGTGTCTTCATTTCTGGTCCGCATAGCTTTTCTGTTTGTCATGTGCCTCTTTTAAGTTTTGTTGTACCTTTCTTACCATACTATCCATTTCTTGGAGCATCTCTGGTTCAAACATGAGTCTGTCAACTGGGTTATCCCAGCTAATTAGAGTCGTACACTTTCTGTCATACGATATCTCTAAGGGGCTTAATTTAGTAGAATTTTGGTACCCATTGTTATATGTAAATTCTACCAAGTGCAGGGAGTCTTCCCACTTGCTTGGTTTTCTTCTCACGTACATGCAGAGCATATATTATACGATTTGGTTTGTTCTTTCAGTCTGTTCATCCATTTGTGGATGATAACTCGTGCTGAAATTCAAATTAGTATGTAGCCCTGCAAACAATTATTTCCAAAAAGCAGATGTAAATTTTACATCTCTATCCGAAATCACCATTTTAGGAATACCATGCAGTCTAAAACTTTCTTTCATGAATATTTTAGTGATGTTTATAGCTTTAAAGGTAGACTTTATAGGAATAAAGTGTGTAGACTTACTAAGTTTATCAATTACCGCCATAATATAATCATTCTATTTCTGAGTCTGCAAAACCTATAATAAAGTCCAGCGATATAGTCTCCCATTTCCATTCCGGTACCGATAAGGGCTATAATAGGCCAGCTAGATGTTGGTGTTCGGATTTTACCTGCTAACAACATTGACACTTAGCTAAGTATTTATCTGTTTCGCCCTTCATATTAGGCCAATACAATAATTTTCTAAGTGTTGTTATCGTTTTCTGGTATCCTGGATGACTAGAATATGGTTTCTTATGTAGTTCATCCAAAACTGTTAACTTTAACTTTGTCGAATCTAGTATGTATATTCTATTTTTAAATCGTAGTAGGCCATTTTTATCAATACTCAAATATGTTTTGTCTAAATATTTTGTAGTGTTTTGTAATTCTTCCACTGTCTTAGTGTAATTTTCGTCGTTATTACTGGCAGTCTTTATCCTCTATTCAAGATCACTTTTTGTCTTGCTGACATTTAATTCAAATAACCCATGAATGCTTCTGCTTAAAGAGTCAACTACTTTATTTTCCTTACCCTTGATATGTCTTACCTCAAAGTCGAATTTGCTCAAGAAGGCTAGCCACCTTGGTTGCCTTGCATTAAGGTCCCATTGACTAAACAACTATTTCACACCGCTATTATCTGTCAATAATAGAAACTTTCTGCCCATTATGTAGTGTCGCCACATTTTTAAGGCATGTATTACCACTGCCAATTCTAATTCATGGTTGACGTATTTTCGCTCATGTTCCTTTAATTTTCGTGACTTATAAAAAATAACATGTCCTTCTTGAGTTAGGATGCCAGCTAGTCCTTCTTTACTCACATTAGCATAGATGGTAAAGTCTTTATCTGGGTCTGCTACCTTTAAAGTGGGTGTGATTGTTAACAATTCCTTTAACTTATTAAAACTGTCCTGACACTTCTCTGACCAGTTAAACTTGGTCCCTTTCTTTTGTAATGATGTGATAGGGTAAGCAATTTTGGAAAACCCCTCTATAAATCTGCGATAATATTCGGTGATTCCGATGAATGACCAGATATCCGCTACATCCTTCGGTACCGACCATTCAATGATGGCTCTTACTTTCTCAGGATCGACTACAATGCCTTCTGTAGATATTACGTGTCCTAGGTATTGTATCTTATTTTGATAAAAAATGCACTTATCGAATTTAGCATACAGTTGGTGTTTTCTTGAAGTTTGTAGAACTATTCTTAAGTGTTCTTCATGTTCTTCTTCTTTTTTAGAATATACCATAATATCGTCAATAAATACCAATACAAATTTGTCCAAGTACTGACAGAAAATACTATTCATTAAACACATGAACAAGGCTGGCGCATTAGTGAGTCCGAAAGGTATGACCACAAATTCATAATGCCCATATCTTGTTCGAAAAGTTGTTTTACTTATGTCCTCATCTTTTATCCTAACTTGGTGATAAGTAGATCGTAAATCCAATTTAGAGAAAATCTTTGCCCCACCTACTTGATTGAACAGATCATTTATCCTAGGTAAGGGGTACTTTTTCTTAATAGTCATCTTGTTTAATTGTCTATAATTGATACATAGTCTTAGAGTGTCTTCTTTCTTTTTTACAAGGAGGATTGGTGCTCCCCATGGTGAAACACTCGGTCTGATATACTCTTTATCCAATAATTCTTGTAGTTGAATTTTTAGTTCTGTCAATTCCAACAAACTCATTCGGTAAGGTGCTTTAGAGATAGGGGTTGAACCAGGTAGTAGGTCGATAGAAAATTCTATCTCCCTTCTAGGGGTTAGTTCAGGTATTTCATCAGCAAATACGTCTTTGAAATCACATAGAATAGCAAAGTCTTCCAAGTTGGGTTTATCTTCTTTTTCTAATAGGTTTGTTACTTGGATGGCATAAACTTGACAACCCTTTCTCATGCATTTCTTGAATTGCATTGCTGAAACTTGTCTAACTGATATTGGTTCCTGAATACCTTGGACTGTCCTAGTAGTGTCATTTTCGTCTTTATACTTAAGTGTCTTTGCATAACAATATAGTACTGTTTTGTTCTTTTCTAACCAATCCATTCTGATAATCACATCATAAGATCCTAATGGTAGAACATTTAGATTTGTTCTTATGTTTTGACCATCTAAATTGAACTCATAATCATAAATAAAGTCAACCACTTTCCGTTTAGTTCCTGTTGCTAGTTGTACAACCATGATTTTGAATGTCTCATTTTCTTAAGTTTATGTGACTCTACTACACCAGGAGTGATATAACTTAATGTATCTCCAGGATCAATTAAAACAGAAATTCGAGTGTTATTGATTTTACCTTCAATTTCCACCACAGAGGACTGGTGGTCAACTTTCTGGCCATCCACAAATGCATTTATCCGATGAAAGCTTCTGCCCACATCACCCACCGTCGAGGCTTCTTGCAAATTATGAACAACAGTTCTGTTTATTGAATTTAAATGTGAGCAGTTCCTCCTTAGATGAGGTTCTCCACATTCCGAACACTTTAGTGGTTCGCGGGGACTGTCCCCAAACTTCTTTGTTCCCAGATTTACCAGTTTACCGCTGCCTTGCGTATTTGGATTGTTGGAGTGAAAATATTTTTTGGGAAATATTTTTGTTGCATTCCGATAAGGAGCTAGCTGGTATCCCTTCTTTGGCTGGTTCATTCAGTCTTGTTTCTTATCCTTCCAAGCTTTGGGAAATTCTGTCCATTGTTTGTATTGGTCGTAACACATTCAAGCTTTCCTAAAAACATCACTCAAGGACTTGGGGTTATCAAACTCGATTCTTTCCTTGTATGACTTTGGTAGACAGCTTAGGAACTATTAGATTTTCACTTTATCCTCCCGGATATTTGGTACAAACCTTAGTAATTCCAGGAACCTGTTTATCAGATCTTCCATAGCCATTTGACCAAGTCATAACTCATAAAATTCCTTCTTTTTTATCTCATAGTAACTTTCAGATAAGTATTGTTTGTTAAAGTATTTCTTAAAGTCAAACCATTCCATTTGTTTCTCGTTTAGACCCTTGGCTAATTTCAGGTCTTCCCACCAAATGCTAGATTTTCCTTTCAGATTATAGATAGCCATTATAACTTTAATATTGTTGGAATAATTGTATATTTGGAAATACTTCTTGATGTCTAGTAACCATGCTTCAGCTTCCTCCCATGTTCTGGATTCCCCATCAAAGGTAGATGGTTTGATTTTCTTAGAGTCTCCCCCAAGGTGATCTACATGTTTTCTTTTTCTGTCTGTTTTTGTTTTCTCTTCAGCTGAAGGTGTACCCTCAGATGAGCTATCCCCTCTTTCTTCTTTAGGACCACAATTCTTGGAGGCCCTTTTACTGACCTATTCTTCCTGGTTATTGTCCTTTGGGTATTTGTTTGTCACTATATTTCACAACAAGACTTCATTTATTTCCTTCTGTTCTTGTTGTGCCTTCTTCAGTTTCTCATTGTCTTCTTTAAACACCTGTATCTCAATAATGAGATTCCTCATTGTTTCCAGAACTTCAATAGGTGAGCTTCTGTCACTATTATGTCTTGGATCTTTAGGAGGTGTTTGCTCAGGATTCCCATCAAGTCTGATTTCTGCATCATCCTGGGCTGCCATGATTAACACAAAACAGAAAAGGCTTTTCTGTTTATAACAATAAAGGTTTATTAGTTTTACATAAACAAAAATATATGCTAAGTAAATAATGTGGCCCTGTTCAAGATCCAAGTGTTGTAACCTTTTCTCTGATACCATATGGAATGTACCTCAAAATTTACATAATTTTTTTTTCTCTTTAATTAGGATACTTCAAATTGTCCGTTTGTCTTCATAAACCTCTCAAGAATTCATTAAATTATAATACTGAATAGTTTCATTGCCTCTTTGTTTTTGTTTTATTCCTTACCACACAAAACTCACACTTGCCTTCCTTGTCATAGAGTAAGTTATTTAGGTTCATATACATATAACTAAATTTATCCTGCCCTCATTAGAGGTGTAAGAAACTCAAAAACTAATCACCGTAATTGTTTGGGACTTACATCACACTTACATAAATAGATATGTACATAATGTTTTAGGATTTCCCTTTATACGTACATATCCTAGGAATACTATGGGAAATGTTGGATAAGAAAAAAAACATGACCCTTAGGGTAAGGTATCACTCAAGTCATGGATCGAGGGGTCGTGGATAACGTTTGGTGAAACTAACCCTTTCCTGACGTTTTCTCGACTCTATGCTAAATAACAAGAGCTTAAGGGTTGGTGCACTGATCGACGAGATTGATTCAACTTGTAACCAAAATTGGTAGTGAGGCGAAAAATACCTCAACTGGACTGCCAAAGTACTTTCACCATTAAAATGAAACTGTAGGGTACATTGTATTGATTTAATTAACCTACCTATGACATTTATGATGCCTTGTGGTGTGATCGTTTGGTATAAGGCTCAACTTACTGTGTCCACTATAATTTTGACAGCTTGCACCTTTCACATGGCTTAGGTACGGTCTGCAATCCTTCATCATTACTCTACACGGAATGGGATTTGTAGTTTTATTGTTTCATTTCCCTCTCGACGCTCCGTAGATGCGAAACATTACAGGACCATCATTGTTGCTATTAATCTCAGAGTCATGGCCAGGGAATCGTGAGCTTGGATTTCGTTATGGGCAGGAGAAACATTAAGATTCCTTCTGTTTGGATGCTACTTTGAGTGAGGTAAGAATTTCCTTCGAAACTTTTTCATCCGAGATCTCTTTCTCTTTCTGTTTTAATAAAAGATTCCCATGTGACCAGTGCTTTTGGCAAATTCCTAGCTTGTTTTTGTGGTTTGGTATAGCCTTGGAAGGTTGGCTTTAATCCCACCAGTGCTTAGGTATTTAACGTAGGCCCCCTCTACCTCTATACCTGTTCTTTAAAAAAAACAAGGGTAAGGTCATTACCCCCTGTGACAAATCTTGTTGTTTGTTCTCTGTTCTTAGGATTTGTGCATTCGATACAAATGCCATTCTTTATTTTAACTCTCAGATATCATACTACTCAGTATAACTCCTTGCCTAGTTTTCTTTTATGGTTGAATGCAAACTTTCGTGGATTGTATATCTGAAGTTTCTCATTTTGGCACATGACAAACCTTTCGACCATAAGGAGGTCATTCACTTCACATTATTTTATAATCTGAGTTTTCTTTTCTTTGATTCCTTTAGATGTGGCCAAATCGCATAGCTCTGAAATCCCTGGACTGGAGGTTTCGAGGTATTAAAGTTTTTGTTTCGGATTAATGAGCTTTTATCCTCAGAAAACGTAGTCTACTTTCTATCTAAACACTACGGTCAGACTCGGTCATCTACTAGGCTTGTCGTAACCCAAGAGATTCATACAGAAATAGTGAAAAATAATAAGGGTTTGTAAATTCGGATTCGTCGTTACACCCTCCGCCTTATGATACCTAGATCTCTGATATGGCCGACTGCATTCGTCTCCTTCCGGTTTACAAATGATGCCCTCTGATTTACAATTTTCCCCTTTAACTCTATTAGGTTATGGTAACGGTAAAAACCACCATTTTTAACTTGGTGTCTTTATTTTATTTCACAGGGACTGATAAAAAAAAAAGGATCAAACTATTAATTCAATCTGTGATCCAATATTTTTTTTACTTCATTAATTTATTGGTTATTGTTTAAAGATTTTCTTTCTGATGGTTGAATAAAGACTTGATACCCAATACTAATGATGGGCCCTTGATACTGCGAGGGTACCCATCAAGAGACTCACACTACTTCCATCCCCATTGGGATCATGGATGGCATCTTAGGAAAGCGTAGAGGAAGGGAGGTCTATTACCAGAAGCCTGTGTTAAGTATCATTCAACCCTACCCTGAATTCGTCTTTACTAAATAAGTAACCTGGGAAATCTAATTCTATGCTTTATTAATAATTTCTAATAATCATTTATATTTCGATGATTCAGTTCTGTATACTGCGTGTAAGCAGTTCTATTATTTATTGACAATTACTAATGAACTTTACTTGCTCTCCTTGTAGGGTTGGAACTTTGAGCCCTCAAATTATCAGGCATCCTCTCATGGAAAAGGTATTCGATTTCTTTTAGGCTCCTCAGGAATTATCGTCGTGGATTCTAAAGATGAAGCTTCTTGGTTTGAATACTGTACTGTGTACAATTCGAAGCTCAGTTTCTATTTAGAAAAAAACAATGTTGTAATAGTATTCCCTATGGGAGATTATAACGTAGTGTCTGCGTAGGTAGGGTATATCCCTAATTTCAGTATCTTGAGTTGGGTTGAAATTTAATGTTAAAAAACACAGAACTCTTCTCTTATATACTTATAATGAAAAGCAAGGAAACATAGAACGATTAAAAATTTGTCTTTGTCGATATGCTAGTTAGATTATTTATGAAGAGTATATCAATCCTTATGTTTTTGAGAAGTATATTTCCTACTTTTAGTTACTCCTGCATTATTGTAAATTTGTTCAAAACAACTCCATTGTAGTCAATAGATCTGTTATCTCTTTCCTTCCATCGATTCATGGTATCTACAGTAGCTGTCACGATTCTTCGTTCTCTTAACAGAATTATAAATTTTAACGGAGTATGCGTCCAAAATTTCTGTTTCATTTCTAGATAAAACAAATAATTGTTTTTCTAACATTTCATTCCATAAATTTGTTTGTGTTAAAAGGTTCATATGATTTAATATTTCTAGAACTTGGAAATTATAACCAGTTAGGCTTAATCGCCTTTCAATACCTTAATATCTATTGACATACATACCTAAAATTTTTAGAAGTGAGTATAACACGTCGTGGGGTTCTCTTTATATGTATATTGATATAGATGTCTGTATACACAGTTAACTTCTATTATGTATATACAGTTATTTATACAGTTGTAATTAAAAGTGGTAGGATCAACGTCCAAATTCACGAGACTCTCCATAGGAAGAATACATACGAAAGTAGTAGGTATTTTCTATAACTGTCAAGTTTACTTTAGAATAGAGAACACTAACTGTTATTCTAATGTAAACAACAAGGTCGGATGTATAAGATTCATCGGACTGGTAGTAATTTCTAATATAATTAACAAGGTAGAAATTCATTAACATAGTTACTTCCCTGGTATATCTCCCCATTCAAATTTTCATTTCCATGTAAGTTACTCAACAAGATTTTTATTCCACAAATTACAGAAATGTTGTGAGAGTCTATCCTACTTGCATGACATTTTCTAGAACTTAGTAAACAAAAAATACTTCAATCATATCTAAAACATATGGAAACATATCGGTCAGTATATTGCAATGACATTTAAACAAGAAGGAGAAATGAAGATATCTGAATAATTTGTCGAAAAACAAATGGAACAACCACATTCCTCCCAACCTTAGAACAGGGAAGCCAAATCACTTGTCATGTTCACCCCCTAGCCTAACCATGAATCCATGAGGGATAACTCGAAACTCCTCCTCAACAAATGCCTTTCAAATTCAACAATATTCTCTGCCTCACACTCGGCAAGCAATTTTCATAACAACAAGCAATCAATGATATTTTCCCCAGCATACTAGGCAGCGTCCTGCCTCCTCACATATGCTATATATCAAAAACCAAAAATGCCTAGGTCTTTTTCCCTTGGAAATTTTTGCATCTTTCCAAATCCCTAATTTTCAGGGGCTGCTAATGGCCAAATTCCTGATTTTCCACTTGTAAGAATCAGCCCTGAGGTAGTTTCAACATGTTCCCCACTCATGGAGTCATGGTCGACAGATTTCACCATGGTTGTTCCATTTGTCCTTCTGCAATAATTATAAAATATTTTGTTTCATACAAGTGTCATAGTTAAGTAGTTAGTTGGGTCAAATCAKATCTCTACCCAACAGTCATAATAATTAATTACAATCAACCAAATTAGGAATTCGAAACTGCCATAAATGGCAACAATTTTCCAATTTCGAATTTACCAAAAACGGAATAAATTTCCTAAGAAATTTCAAATTCAAAAATAATTTATTTTTGGGGATGTTACACACTTATTATTCAATCTTACCATCACCTCTGATTGGGTATTCTTCTTTTGTTGTTTGAGTATTGCTTTTTTTTCTTAATTTCATTATGTTTACTTAACTCTATGAGTCACTTTAACTGAACATCGTCCTCGTCACAGTCCATAACTTTAAGCGAACAAATGATCAAGCATCCCATAATTTCATCTGTAGTTCTCGAGTTGGAAACACACCTTGGGTGTAAACGTTCTATACTATGAAAATCTGGTCATTTGCAAACTTTGTATTTGCTTGCCGCAGTCTTAATTTATGGAGAAGAGGAAACCTAAGTATTCTGTGTTAATTTAATTTCCTTTATAAATATTTATGTATTGATTTAGCTTCTCTCATACCATTTCTGTATTGACTTTGTTTTTACGAGAATCATACTTTGGTGTATTCTTTGTGACTAGACTGGTCACTCTGTATAATAATTATATGTTGTTCAATGTTAAATGTTTCTACTTTGAAATGGTGTCAGATCTACTGTACAATTGTGGAATTCATTTTGATATACTTTTCCTTTCTATGTTGGATATTATATCTAATGATGGGACCCTGTTTGCTGCGAGGGTACCCATCATGCCTTTCAAGTTCACTCCTTCCCTTTCAGTCTGTCGATGGATCGTGACTATGACTGGGAGCATACCTGTCATAATTCCAAGATAAGTATTACCCTGTCAGATGATACCTTCGTTGTCTTATGTGGTTTATCTAATTTAGAGTTTTGTTTGGCCTCTATCTGTCGCTAAGAAAATCGCCTCATCTTTTTGCAGTCTTACATGGTCACTGCAATGGATTAGAGCCATGTCGTGCTCCAGAAGGTACTCGGGTTTCAAATTAAAATTTTTCTCTTGAAGGATTCAGAAAAGAGATCCCAGTGATGTTGTTTATCGCTCTAACGTTCTTATTTATGACCATTTGGATCCGAGTCTGTAGATATACCGATATTCAAATTCTTTAATAATGGAATGTTTAATTATCCTTCCTGTCATTCGAATATTGTGATTTACTTAAGTATTCTCTGCACTATGAATTTTGTAATATTTAAAACAAATGGCCTCTTTGTGATTTACAAGAGAATGGTTGAACATGAAAACTTTATTCGTAAATCTCCTGTGCCAAGAATTGGAATTCTTATGTATGAATAACCTTGATGTAGAGATAGACTATGTAGTAACTATATATATATATATATATATATATA
>JASDQU010374461.1:65987-77178 GCA_032191745.1 Picea mariana | reverse complement strand
TATTGAAATTTGTAATAGATATCCCATTACCTGGCAAGATCATTTCTGCATCTATATCGTAGAATTATGGGTGTTGTTTGCAGGTCGCGAAACAATGCAAGGGAAATATTGAACCCGTCTTCCTGGTAGGCCGCAAGTGAAAAAGTCGGTAAGTATTTTTCATAGATATCCCATTACATGACATGATATTTTCTGCATGTTTTTGTACAAGTTGTATAGGAACAATATTATGATAGTATCCTCGAGGCATGGTGAGATGTTAGCATTGAACCTCAGTTATTGCATACTTGGAAAGAAGTGAAAAGGGCGCAGCACAAGAAAAAACGATTAGGAAATGGATATTTCTTGAACCCTCCGACCCGATGATCTGCGAAAGAAATTCGAAGAAATAGCGAAGTATGGAAAGTGGATGGACGTGCTTCAAAATGTGGTGACAATAGTTCCACATGAGACGTGAGGACCCGACGGTCATATTGTATGTCTTAGAAGTTTTTAGTGCAAAATGTGTACCGTGAAAGAGGGAATGATAGGTAGACTGTAATATGAAAGACGTTATGATGTGAGAGTCCGGTTTTAAATTTGTATATTGTGAAAGTTAGGGTGTTGTTTGTAGGTAACAAAACAATAGAATTGCAATCTAGAGCCCGCCTACCTGAGAATACGTGGTCGGAGAAGTGGTTGGGTATGGAATGGGGAAGCAGTCAGTCATAGTCACGATATAAAATCACAAGTGAAAATGTGAACCCGCGAGTCCGCCAACCCGTTCAAATAGACATTTTCAGAAAAATGACTAAGTAACGAGAAAGATAAAGTACAGGTAAAAGAGAAATGAGAATTTGGTTAAGTATAGAAGATGAAAAAGAAGGGTTAATATATTCACATCTGTAATAGATATCCCATTTCCTGGAAAGGTACTTTTTGCATGTTTCTGGAGAAGTTATATACTTATTGCATATACTTGGAAATAAGTGTGAAGGTGGTGGGCACGTAAAACAACAACTAGGAAATGGAAATTTTCTTAACTCTCCAACCCGACAATCCGCGAAAGAAATTGCAAGAAATGGCTATGGAAAGTGGTCAGATGGGATTCAAAATAGGATGACAAGGGTTCTCAAGGAGACATGAGGCCCTGACAGTCAAATTGTATTGATCGAAAATTTTGAGTGCATATTGTGTGTAACATAGAAGAGGGGATGATGTAGGAGTTCGGAAGTCAATTTATATATCGCAGAAGCCAGGGGACTATTTGTAGGTCAAGGAACAATCGAAGTGCACTCCGCCTATCTGTGAATCCACAAGCGAAAAATTAGGGTAAGTATGGAATTGGAGGCGCGAAAGAGATTCCAAGAAATAGTGAAATATAGAAAGCGGATGTAGAGGCTTCAAAATGGGGTGACAATAGTTCCCCAAGAGACGTGAGGACCCGAAATTCAAATTGCAGGTATCGAAACTTTCATGTGCAAACTGTGTATCGTGGAAGAGGGTATGATGTGGGAGTGTGGCAGTAAATTTGTATATTGCGGAGGTCCAGGCGTTGTTTGTAGGTCACAGAACAATGGAATTGCAATATAGATCCCACCTACCTCGGAATCCGTGATCTGAAAAGTGGCTAGGCATCGAATGGCTAGCGGTCGGTCGGAGTCACGATATAAAATCACGAGCACAAATGTGAACCTGTGAGTCAGCCAATGCACACATTGAGACATTTTTGGAAAAAACGACTAAGTAACAAGAAAGAGAGAGTAGAGGGGAAAGCGAAATGAGAATTTGGTTAAGTACAGAAGAGGGAAAAGAAGGTCCAATACATTCAAATCTGTAATAGATATTCCATTTCCTAGCAAGATATTTTCTGTATGTTTCTAGAGAAGTTGTATACATATTGCATATACTTGGAAAGAAATCTGAAGGTAGCAGGCACAGGAAACAACAACTAGAAATTGGAAATTTTTTGAACCCGCGAACTCGACGATCCGCGAAAGAGATGTCAAGAAATGGTCAAGTGTGGAAAGTGATCAAATGGGCTTCAAAATAGGGTGACAATGGTTCCCAAGGAGATGTAAGGCTCCAACTATCAAATTGTATATATCAGAACATTTTAGTGCAAAATGTGTAACACAGAAGAGGGGATGGTGTGGGAGTCCAGAAGTAAATATGCATATCACAGAAGCCGGAGTGTTTTTTGCAGGTCACAAAACAATGGAAAGTGCAATTTAGACAAGGGGGAAGCGCTCGATCTAAATATCCATACAAAAGCATGGATGAAAATGTGAACGCATGAATCCGCCAAACCGCGCAACAAGACATTTTCAGAAAAAAAAACAAAAACAACTAAGTAACTAGAAAGAGAAACTACAGGGGATAAAAGAGTGGGAAAATAGAAAGGCGGAGGGAAATTTTCGTAAGCAGGAATTGGTTTCAAACAAGCCCCATTGTTGCAAAACCATCATTTTCTAGTAATTGTCAACAAATAATTTGTTGAAGATTAGATTTTATTGCAACTTATGGGAGTAATTGTGTTCTTGATACATTCTTCCATGACTTTAACATATTAACTTAAGTATTAAACTTCTTGCATGATGGTTTGTTAGTATTAAAGCTTAATAATTTCATGTATAGAAACAAGAATGACGATCTTGCTACAACATTGTGATTTGGTCTTGCTATGTTCTATCTGCATTACAAATATAATTGAACATTGGTTTGAAAATGTTTGAAATTAATTTTTGTTTCCATAAAATCCCTATGGATCGACAAAATGCATTGTCATATAATTGTTAAATGCTCCTTTTTAGAACAAATTACTTAAGAAAATACAATATTGAAGAATTGTGAGACTATCGAACCATGCAAATGAGAATTCAGAAAAGAAGCAACAACCAAGAATCTGAGGAATTTTTTTTAATAGTAAATCAATTAAAAAAAAAGAATACTAAGCACTGTATATATACCCATATAAATTGGACTGAGTTCTTTGGGCCAAAACATTGAATATATTTTCCATAAACACAAGAACAAGATTTCCAACATGCAAGAACCATCAAGATGTTGTTCAAAATGCATATAAAACTGATTACCATGCTTTTTTTTAGGAAATCCTTGCAGTATTCTTCTCGATGGGTCAATTTTCAGTGCCCCAATATCAATATATTGCAAAATACCCAAGGCAACAAAGAAACAAGAGAGTGGTTCCGCAGTGGAATAAATCCTTGGCTTGAAGCATATGAACAACAGTCCTGCGATAAAATTGATAGTTCTCACAAGTTTCTCGTGAGGAAGAAGATGAAAAACGTTGCATTGAAAACATAATAGATTGAAATTGAAAGTTAGGACACACCAAGAAACCACCTCCTCACAGTCAAAAACTTCAGGGACATAGGTTGCACGAGCAATTCTAGAGGCCCAAATTAGTCCATTCTGGGCATAAGGAGATGACTAGTAGGAATATGCCTTGCACTGGTGGGATTTCTGGTCCTCATTCCCTAAGATCTTAATTGTATATCCAGAGAACAAGATAGTGGTCCCATAATTGAATAGTTTTTTGTCTTGAAATATGTCTCTGGGAGAATCAATAGATCATTTCCTTACAGTGAAAGACTTCTGCCCAGAAAGGACTAATTTAGACCTCTGGAATCCTACTTTCAAGTTGCAAATAGGCTATTGCGTTCAACATCGGTTTCTTTTATGAAACCCCTTATTTTTGTGTTGTCAGGACTGCGATCGCCGAGCTGGGAAGTGCTGCCCATTATGGTTGATTTCAATTTGGGCACAAGAGTGGGAACAATGTATGCATTTCCATCATCCATTGTCGTATCATCGTCCATTGGATCATCTTCTTCCAGCTCGAAATCCATCATATCAACCTCTGCACCAACCATCAATGCAAGAGGGCAGGTTATTTGAGCAGGCATGGTTTCCTTGGAATTCTTTAGCTTGAAATATATCTCTCGGTACACCAAGGGACCATCTCCTTTTTTTCTCTTGGGCAAAGGGAGATGAGTAGTAAGAATATGCCCTGGAATATTGGAACCTATGGCCATCATTCCCGAAGGTGTTTACTGTATCTGGAAAGAAATGCTATGGAATTACTGCCATAAGTTAACAAGAATTTTTGTTTGCTCCAGATGATGTTTGAAATGAAAATTGGGGAGCGATACTATAACCCTCTGCAAATATTGGTTTAATGTGTATCAATGGAAGATCTCCTCGAGACTTTCGATGGTTAATGACAATCTCCAAGGTTCATTTGTAATGAGTTGTTACCATTAAATCTTACTAATTGCATATTTAGAAAAAAGTATGAAGGTGGCGGTGATAGAGAAGAGAGATTAAGAATTAGGGATTTCGTAAAGGCGCCAACCGGTCGATGCATGAAAGATATTGCATCATGTTTGAAATGAATACTTGGGAAGGATAACACTCTTCTCCGAAAATCTTGGTTTAATTCGTATTAATGAAAAATCTTCTCTGACCTTCTGGACATTAATGAAAATCTTAACGGTTCCTACACGATGAAATACTAGCATTAAAGCTTAATAATTTCATATTTAGAAAGAAGTACGAAGGTGGTGGGGATGGTGAAGAGCGACTAATAATTGTACATTTCATCCACTCGTCAACCCACGAAACAGATTCCAAGAAATGGCCAAGTATGAAAAGCGGTTGGGCGGGCTTCAAAAATAGGGTCAAAAGATATACTCAGGAGACGTGAGGAGACGATGGTTAAATTGTATGTCCAATGAAAGATTTAGGCCATCAATTTGTATATCACAAAATTTTAGGTGTTGTTTTTACATAGCGGAACAATAGAAGCGCAATGTTGAGCAAGCCTGGCTGGGAATTGGGGATGGTAATAGTGGCCAAGTATGCAATGGAAAAGCAGTTGGCTAGACTCATGATATAAAAGCATTAGACATAATCAGAATAGGTAATATTGATGGGCTTGAAAATGGGGCCACAATCTCTACTCAGGAGACGTGAGGGCCCGATGGTCAAATTGTATCTACCCCAACTTTTGAATGCAAAATGCGTAACACGGAACATGAGACAATGATGCAACTTCGGGTGTTGTATATAAAAGCATGAGACGTTTAGAAAAAGGACACATTCGAGAAAAGGACCAAGTAAACAGAAAGCAAAAGAAACAAGATAAAGGGGAATTTGTTTGCTAATTTGTAGATTGCGAAATTTTTGGTGTTGTTTGCAGGCGATAGAACAATGGAAACGCAATGTTGAACCCGCCTATATGGGAACCTGCGATCCAAAAATTTTGTTCAATATGAAATGGGGAAGCGGTCGGTCAGGCTGGTGATATAAAAGTAACAGTGGAAATATGAAGACGTGAATCCACCAACTCCTGCACCTAGACATTTTCTGAAAAATGAGTAAGTAACCAAATAGGAAAAGTAGAGGGAAAAAAGAAAGGGGATGGCAATTTTCGGAAGCGAGAATTGATGTAAGAAATCCCCATTGATGGTCTCAACAGTAACTATGAAGTGAATTAAACATGTGAACAGGTTCTTCCACCAAGGACTATATACAACGAGCCATGATTATAGTTTTCAGGATCTGTTTGTATAAGAGAAGCGTTGAAAAGCCACAAGAAAATCAATTTTGGGATGCTTAAGTAAATTTATTTTACTGCTAGCTTCACCTCAAGTATAACAATGATGAATTTGAATTTTAATGTCCTCTCGTTGATATGATAGTTTCATTGGACTTCATATAGTATATATTCTTTTATTTCAAATTATTCTAGGAGATTAAATTTTCTAAGTTCATTGATCAAGGAAAAGTGCTAAAACGAGCCACATAATACATTTGTGTCACATAGCTTATATTAAAGGGAAAATCATGTCCTTTATAGTCTTTAAGATCATAGAAAAACTTCGAAGATCCTTAATGTATTATTAATTTTCCAAAACGAAGCATACAACCAAGAACCAAGTAAACACCAAATGTATTGAAAGTTTAGGCAGAAGGCAACACACAGACAAAAAAGGCATCAAGAAAGATCCCACAAGGTTCCATAGAGYAGTACGCATAGACCTTTGCATCAAACAATTTGATATATAAAAAAAMCACATCATGGCATTGGTTTTCTCTTACATCTGGTATATGTTCCCATGAGAAAATAACGAGGGCCATGGGATATGRACTGTTGGCACAGGGGCAGACCCATGGTTCAATGCTTCAAAAACGCACCAAAAAAACCCTAAATACCGACCCTTTCGGCAACACCTGCGGAGCAGATGAAGTCCCACCCGAGGTAGAGGTAGGGGGGTTGCAGGACTTAGGTGTCTACAACCATGCTGGGACACAGATCTATGATTACAACACTCAACAGAGTACTTAGACAACAATATGCATTAGTTCATGAGTCTCATTCACATCGTAGATTAACCCTTATTACAGATCAACGTAGTAACAATCAAGATCAAGCACTTACAATCACTTAGAACATAACATTAGCTTAGATCTAGCATTTAAATACCATTAAGCAATAAGAAACAACATCAGACACATACATCATACATTATCACAACAGCGTTAAGCAGATAAACAACATAATTCACATCTCACAAAGCACATCAAGACACAGGGTATACGTGGTTCACCCTAGTGTGGGGCTACATCCACCAACACATTCTTATTCTTTATTAGTCTTCAATCTTCTTACATTCATCTGCTCCTATGCACAAAGCCACAGAGCCAAACTTTGTAGAGTATAGGAGATCTGCACGAAGCGTTCCAGATTCTCCTTCCCAAAATCAGGTCAAGGCATAAAGCCAACTCCATAGTAGCACATAGCCTTACTTTACATAGTCTATCTACACAAAGAAACTTACAACCTCTTGCACTAAGCCAATACTTACACCATATTGTCCACATAGCCAACTATAATACTTCTTACATTGCTTAGCTACTTATTTGTACATTTACAAAAGGCCTAATCATGGGTAAACCCATGGGCCAACATCCCATAACCCATTACATAAACCCTAGTAAACCCTTTGTTGGGTCCACAAGCCCACAAAATGAGTGTGATCCCGCGATCTCGACTCTGCCTGGGTGCTCCATCTTCGACCAGCCTGTCAAAGTCCCAAAAGTGGTAAAAAATGACCAATATTTCCTCAAAACTTGGTCAAGGGCCAACAAACCTCCAACACTCACTTGTGACTCATCCTGGGTCACTCAGATCTGGGAAACTCTCCTTCAAAGGCCTTGAGCTTCCTCGAATTGTTGCTTCGCTAGAGCCTCTTTCTCGAAAAACTCCTAAATCAATTTCTCTTTAACAGACCCTTTCGGGCGTTGTTCCACTATCGTAACCATCTGGTCTAGCTGTGATACTTGTCCTTCAATCTCTTCAAAAAGCATGCAGGCTTCATCCTGCACTGACTATAGTCTCTGTGTAACTTCCATGAATCTTCTCTGGATGGTAGTAATCTGTTGTTGGAATACGCGCTACTCCTGTGATCTCTTCAGTCGCTTGACTACAGTGAGTAGATTCATCTACTCTTGGATGGTGGATGCCTGTTGCTGTGCCTCCTAGAGTTGTGCTTCCAATTTCCTCAGATCCAGATATTCTTCGAGGCATTAATAGGTTTGTGCACTTCTATCACTCAATTTCTTACATTCTAATGCGAGGACCTTGATCCTTCCAACTTCTCTCTTAGCGGCTTCCTCCCTTTGGTCGTGTACTTCCTGCAGAGTGCTAGGTACTTCTTGAAGCTCTAACTTTGTTATCCTTGCTTGAAGCTGCTGAATGGCCTCAACGAGCTTCCCCATTTGCATCTCGACTAACTCTGGTTATTCCTGTGCCAAGCCCGACACAGAGTGAAGTGATTTAGTCACCGCTTCTTTGACCGCAATTTTCTCTACAAGCAAATGGTATTTTTCTTCCTATATATTTGCANTGCTAGGTACTTCTTGAAGCTCTAACTTTGTTATCCTTGCTTGAAGCTGCTGAATGGCCTCAACGAGCTTCCCCATTTGCATCTCGACTAACTCTGGTTATTCCTGTGCCAAGCCCGACACAGAGTGAAGTGATTTAGTCACCGCTTCTTTGACTGCAATTTTCTCTACAAGCAAATGGTATTTTTCTTCCTATATATTTGCATTGTCCTGCTTGAACATCGCTCGAATTTCATCTTTCTCCTTCTTATAGGCGGTTACACAGGACTACCTCCTCCTTTTCTTGCTTCAAGGCTTTTGTAGAATGTTCTTTTTCTTCTTTGACTCACTGAAGTCGAGCCTCTTTTTCATCTGCTAGTCTTCGTAATTGGGTGGGCTCGTCCCCCAATTCTGCAGTCTTCGATGAAGAAGGCACAATATGTACTACGCGGATCGAATGGATGGCTTAATGTTTCTCCTTCAACTCCTTCTTGATTCTTCCATACAATGTCTCCTGCTTTGCTCCATATCGCTCCAAGATATCCTTTGAAGCATCCTCCACAGTTGCGATGATTAGATCGACATCGTCTTCTGTGAGCGTGGCCTTCATCTTGGGATTATTGGTGCACGTATTCTTTCTTGTTGAGGGTTTCTGTGGAGAAACCTTCCACTTCTTTGATGTTTCAGCCTCGGTAAGGGGATCCTTCGACGATGTAACTTCACCTTTTTCTTCCTTGTATCCTTCTTCCCCTCCTCTTTCTTGATTTACTTCATCTCCTCCTCCTCCTCCTGTGGCCGAGTGAGGCCCACTTTCCTCTTAGGCGATGTCCTCCTCATCAGTCTCTATGTTCTTCACTTCCTCCTTTTTCTTATTTTTCTTCACGCTGCTCTACCCGACATGCTCGACCCAGGTGACCAAGGGGCTTCCAATGATGTCAGGGTTGGAGAGTTCTGCATCGTCAAATGGTACAAGGAAATCTGTCGGCCATTCTTTGGTGATCTCCTCCATATCTTTGTCGGTCAGTTTATAATATGACTGCGACTTCTCCTTTCTTTCATCCCTACGTGCAATGATATAGATAAAGTGTCGATCTACACAAAACTTTGCTAGTGATCTGTACTGGTTCAATGTGTTCGGTGTCATGCGTGGAAATGCCTCAATAGCATGCTTCAACTTCTGGTAGTAGGCATGGAACACAATGTTCGACCGCCACTACTTCGACATATCATTTGTATACCACAAGGTGGAGAACCTTGCAGCCAACGACTCTAATGGCTCAACTTCTAGAAATGTCGCTCCTTTCGGTATCTACCAAGAGAAAAATGTGATTAATAAAAGTAACCAGTTGAAATGGAACTCATACCCTTGATCCTGCACTTCATGGCAGTCTTTCTCGAGCTCATTGATGAGGCTACTTGCCCAGTTCATTTGCATACCCTCTACACACTTTCCAGTGAGGTCCACTACAAACCCAGTAACTTGTGTCAAACGGTTCTTTCTGATGAGCTTGCTAGTTATAAGTTGACAAGCGAGGCACACTGCACCATCCTAGATAGAGGCTACCTTGTAGCCTCACTTTCACTTTTCTAGATCACCATAATCCTCCTTTATGCACTGTGTCAGGGAGCGATCTGAATTCTTTCCTGGGTAGAACTTTTGAGGGTCTGATCCCTGCATGCTCAGTCCTGTAATCAAGTGGATCAGTGCCAGATCCACAATAATGCACCTGTCGAGCTACAAATATCCTCCATGGTAGCATGGAAAGAGGTGTTTAACGAAAGCGTTAACCTCTTGATGTTATCCAAAGTGAGGGATCTTCATTACGTTCAAGATCGTGGATTGCGCTAGCTCCTTAATCCATGACTAGGAGACTATGCATGACTTCTTCCTAGTTGTCTTCATCAAATACCTATGGGGCACGAGCATGGCCTAGTTCTTTCTGTCATTGAGATTAAAATCGTTGTTATTCAGGGCTGGGATCTATCCTAACTGGGGTCCAACTATGCATATCTCCTTTAGGATATACACAGTGATCGACATATACTCAAAGTCATGTGGGATGTTGTCGCGGGTAACTGCGCCAGCCAAATGCGGTATATAATCTGGTAAGACCGATGAGATCTGCTTCGCGTTAGCCAGATCATCGCAGTGCTTGCTTTGCTTCTTAGTAGCACGACTAGAACTACATCCAGTCGAGGGGGATGCTTGTAGTCCCCCAATCGATGATGCCTGTCTTTCTACATACATAACTCTCTCATCCATGAGCTCCATGAGAATCTCCTCCACATACTTCTCTAACATGCTAGGTTCGCCCAACATTCACACTTGTAACCAAATAGATCAGGTAGGCGAATGAACAAGCGAGGTAATCAAATAGATGGTGAGGTCTAGAAATCACAGTGCAATACAATGGATTCTCTTCTATCTTGGATATTCACGAGTGGCAAAAATTGGTCCCGACGTAGCGTCTGACGGGTTAAATAAGCAAGCATTGTAACAAATTCCTCCAATGAGTAGGAATGTGTCCATCAATGCGAATCCGTTCATTGTGGCGTGGTATCAATGGTCCATTCACTCATAACTTCATTTTCTAACCATTATGAGGCATCATTCTAACGGTCGGGGCGCCTCCAACGGTCATATAGCTTCGCCATGGCGAAGTCCCATTCTGCGTGGTTTTGCTATTCTGGCAAGGTTCACGTTCTGCAGATATGCCTTCTGTGAAGTCTTCCTTCTATTTTTTGTAGCTTCCCGCAGCTTAGCTTAGCTTCTCTAACAATTTCTGGAATCCTCTTCCCATTTGTATTCTTATTCTCTCCTGGTGAAAGGACTTCGTACTGCTAATGTGCTCTTACAGATTCCGAGGTTAATGTCCCTTCTCTTACTATTTCTAGGTTGGTTGTACTTCTTTCCTACATAAGAAGGTTCTTTAAGCCTTCATGCATTCTTTCAAATTCGACAACTAATTATCTGGCCCTCTATTCCTTTGTCTTATCCTCTTGTTCTTCTATTAGTTGCTCGATTTTTCTAGTTATGAAGTCCCTTAGTTCTTGATTTTTCTGTTCTGTAGCTTCCTCCTTTGCTTTCCTTCTGATATGATCCTTCTCAATCCAAGTCTTTCCTAATAAAAGTGGAAAGGGGCTCTAAGGAATAAGGACCCTACCTTATTTCATTCCCCTTAGAATAAACATGAGTGATTGTTACAGTCTGCCCTCATGACATCGTTTATCTCTCGAACTAGGTAATCGTTAACCTACAGTTCGAGCCACGTCTGGAGTGCAAGTAGGCTGTAGCAGGGCT
>JASDQU010374461.1:36569-52355 GCA_032191745.1 Picea mariana | reverse complement strand
TATATATATAAATAAAAGAATTCTAGTTGATCAGTCTATATAGTTTTTGATTAATATATATTGAGTTAAAGTTGAGAATTCTAGTGGGTCAACTTAGTGTTTCTTTAACACAAAACTCTTCAAAATTGTTTTTATTTTTATTTTGCAGTAAAAAAAAACATAATAAATGTTTTCATAGTTTTCATTATGGCTTTTGTATTAACTAGGATAATTCCCTTTACCTCCTAGTTGTTTGTACATTTGATGTATGAACAAAGTAATATTGTTAAATTTAGAAGAATCCTTATGCTAGTGTGTTGGATGACTCTCCATACCTTGCCTTCTTATCAATTACCACATCTATGGTTTGGGTGATGTTTACTCTTCTTCAATGAGCCTTAAGAGTGATCTATTAGTTTTCAACAATGACAAATTTGTTTTAAGTTATGATCATAATAATAACTCATCATCCTCATCTAATACACAATAGTTTTAAGGGTCGCTTGTTCCTTCCATTGTCACCTTCCATTGTGATTGCAAGTTCTTTCGATATTTCCTATATGTGTTCTATGAGTGAAGAGGCTAGACACTGACACATGTCATCACCTATGTCCATTAATTTTAGGTGGGTACTCATGTCTATTATAGGTTCATTTTGTTATTAATTTCAATATCATATGATGCAAATTTATTATCTTTTTTTAGAATCTCAGATGAGGGTTTTATTATTTTGGATTTCTAATAAATAGTGTAAATATAAGGGAGTTTAAGAAGTATTTTTTTTATTTATTCCCCCTTTAATTTTTTGGTGATCTTTGGTAATGTGCATTTATATTACTCTCAATGTTCACAATATGCATTCTAGCAGTCTAATCTCAATAGTATGAATTTGTCTTAACTTTATACCTACAAATGATTATAATCTTCCTCAAATGACTTCTAAGCAAAGCAAGATAAATTCCATAAATTTGTCGCCGTATGAAACAATTTATGAGAGAGAGAAAACCTTTTGTAAAATATTTAAAATCATTTGGAATACGATTTGGAAAACAATTATAAATATTTGTGACCCTTTCAAACTTTGATTTTTATTGAATATGTCATATTTATCATCGTTACATCTCACATTAACATAATGAACCTATCCTTATATTCAATTATTTACATAATCAACCTATCTTTGTGGTCAATTATTTTTCCCAATCTCTTTTCTTATATGAGAGAAGTTATTTCATTTTGTAAATGAATTTAATGTTTTTAATACAAAACTTAGAATATATAAGTGAGATAACCTCAATATACATTCAAGTCACTAAAAATTGTGCAATCCAATTGATATAGTCCTTTAAGCGAAACTAATAACTTAATCTGAAATTATATTAAATTATTAATAATTAAAAATGACCTTCAATGGGAAATCCAAAAAAAAATGTGAATGTGATATGCGTCGGCAGGAACCCATTGAAATTAAAAAAAAAATTGAATGTTATATGTGGATGCATAAACCGAGGAACTTCAAATTAGAGAGGTTGAGATGTGAAGTCTATCGACTTTTGATTTTCCAAATATATATTATAGGAGGCTAGGGGTGGGGGGATTTACTGTGAGAAATGTATATATTATATATGTTTCTCACATTATCTCTCCCCACCCAAGAGTGTGGGGTGGGGGGAGATAATGTGAGAAACACACACACACACACACACACACACACACACACACACACACACACACACACATATATATATATATATATATATATATATATATATATATATATATATATCCCCCCACCCCCATGGGAGATAATGTGAGAAACACATATAATATATATGTTTCTCACATTAACTCCCCCCGCCCCCACCATGAAACGGGGCTAATTTGTGGTATGCATTTAAGNTATATATATATCCCCCCACCCCCATGGGAGATAATGTGAGAAACACATATAATATATATGTTTCTCACATTAACTCCCCCCGCCCCCACCATGAAACGGGGCTAATTTGTGGTATGCATTTAAAATTTGAAAAACACATGGACCACTTTCATAATTAAAATCACATTTTGGAATTTTGATGGGATATGTAGAATGTGATTTCATCCTTTTCAATAAGATTTCTCTACATCCTTTATGCTCTACAATGCATAACTAAATTCAGGGAACCAAAGAAATGGAACTATATTCCCTTGTCGTTATTGTGTGGTAGTATGTCATTATTGGTCATAGTTGGATAATTTTTATCTTCAAAATGGATGTCATTATTGTGTGTTAGTATGGCATTATTGATCATAGTTTGATAATTTTTATGTTCAAAATGGACCATAATATGCAAAACAAACATAACATTTTAACACTTTCATAATCGAAAGAAACCATAATATTTGTACTAGAAAACTTCTACATTACTTAATGCGAATGATAAATAAGAGTTGACGATGTTAGTCTGCAAAGCATTATTAGTCTACCTTAAAATACTTTATATATGTAGACATTATATTAATCGAGTAACCATTACTTCAATATAATTATACTTCCTAGTACTTATTTCGGGTAACCATTACTTCAATATAATTATACTCAACCTTAACTTTGTTCTTATATTTCACTTTGATGGTGCATCGAAGAACTTCCTAATTTCTAGTCGCAACCATTTGTTTCGATATTTTCAATGGCCTTATGTATTATTTCATAAATTGATTTTTCATTTTACTTTGATAATATAGAAAACTTTTAGCAAATCTGTATTTGATTTTTTTCCAATGTTATCATAGATTATGTAAATATTGGTTTCAATTTTTTCTCTAGGTTCAAGATAAATCAATTTCTTATTTTCCTCTTATATTGTCAAAGATCATGCCAAGACTAATATATGTTTATACTTTGATACTATTTGAAGTTATTTGAACATTAATATTTGACCTTCCCTTGAAGTTATTGAAAGATTTTCAAACATCGATCATAATGCATCTTTCGATGGCTTGGTTGTTTTTAATGTTGGACATTTAAAGTTCTCCTTTATTTTGTTTTTTTCTCAGTGCCTTCGATTTGACATAGTCAATCATCACCGATTCTCACATGAACCAAAAGATTAACAACTTCAAAAAAATCTAGGTCTTATTCAAGATGATACTTTATTGGAATCAAGGTTTGTATGTTCATCTTGGATCTCTAATATACAAGATCTCAATGCATTTATTGTTATTGGCATGGTTTGTAAACACCTACTTGGTTTTAACCCAAAAAAATGGGTTGTAAACGCTTGGAGCACTTAATACCCAACACTTGGATAAATTATCAATTCTACCAAAAACTCAATCATGAGTTAGTGAATGGTGTGGAATATGGCACTTTTAAAGACTTCAAATATTATACCAACTATGGTATTCTAGCACATTCAAATTTATTATGGTTTTGGAAATCATTTTAATTTTAATTTGACAAACTCTTTTTACACTTAAAATATTTTAATTTATGAAACAATATTAATCTACCTTAAAATACTTTATATTGAGTAATCATCACTTCAATATAACTAAAATTATACTGCCTAATACTCAATCATTTTAATTCGACAAACTCCTTTTACACTTAAAATATTGTAATTTATGGAACATTATTATTCTACCTTAAAATACTTTATATCCAGTAACCATTACCTTAATATAATTATACTGCCTAATACTTACCGTATGCAGATCAATAAAATAATTACATTAAAAAACTTAACTTACGTAAAAAAAAATTATAAATAGTGATGGCATGAGGTTGGAAAATTTGTTTTGAATCAAGCATTTTTGGTGATTTCATTGTTGAACACAAAATTTGTTTTGAATCAAGCGTTTTCCAACATTTTGGCGATTTCAATGTTGAACAATTCAACTTTTGGCTATTTCACTATTCAATAGTTTCCACCATTTTAATGTCCAACTTACCTTACTTTGAAGAGTGATAGTTTTCATTATTTTGGTGATGGTTTTGATGATCCTGGAGGAATCTTCAGATAACAGAATCATGAACCAACATAATCAACTATTAACCACGACAACCTCCAAAGTTAATGGGTTCAAGAAAGAAAGAGTCATGTCCATGAACCAACCAAAACCCTATCAGTTATTAACCAGGGCGACTTCAAAATTTGATAAGCTAAGGAATTTCAAGAAAGGAGATACACATTGTCTACTCAAGGAATTGAAAAAATTTGTAGCAACATGTGGATATATCCTGTGTCTAAGTGAGCACCGACCCACAACCTTGTTCAACGATCTACTATAGGCCACCCTATGTCTTTTCTAGAGCAATTTCAATCTTTCTGTGACTAGATTTATAGACATAACTACCTTGAAGTACACTCTACAAATCTCTAGACGTGGGAGGAACAAGAAGACACGTGATCAACGGTTTGTCACAAAATTATTGGCATTAAAAAACTTCAAGAAGGGAGATGAGCACAGTCATATCAAGAATTTGAAGAGATTTCTGACCAAGTTAGGTAACTTCCACATCTCGACCACAACCACAGGTCATCCACAACTCTGTTCGAAAACTACATGGAGGAAAGCCTTTGTATTTACTAGCACAAACTCACAGTTTTTGTGAAATGATTTTTAGACACAACCACCTTGGATAGTATGTGGGTTCCCATGTGCGGAAGGAATGATTTTTAAAATGGCTCGACTCACATTCTCCTCCCCAAACAAGAAACACAAATACCTAGTTATGATGGGAGCCCATTGTCTTCACAGCTCCTCCCCAAACAGGAAACACAAATACTTAGTTATGATGGCAGCCCATTGCCTCAACAACTCCTCCCCAAACAGGAAACATGCAATGTCATCCCATTTCCTTCATAGCTGGATCCCCTGGAATATAAGTTCATCAATAACAAAATATAGTTGAACACAATAAATATGACCTATGCTTTCTCCAGTTTCGTCGAGTTGTCCATCCTATCTAGGAGAGACATTAAGACCGTAATGGCTTCCACCTTACAGAAGTGGAATGTTGTCATTTAGTTGGATTTATGGGAGATCAATGATGTTGAAGAAATGAATATAAATAGAAAGTTTGTGGTGGGAGAACACTCAAATGGATGGCCCTTCGACAAAATTCTTGGCATAGTGGCATATGCATTTCCATTGGACGACGGACGATTTCACCTAGAAAACACCGAGGTTTGAACAGTGGACATGGAAGTGACATATGATAAGTCCACAGTGGATCTTGAGAGTGTAACGCTTCACGAGATCGATAATTTTATAGGTTTGGACAATTCCACAATCCATTTTTCCATCATGTTTGGCCATCTTGATCCCAGAAACATAAAGTGTTGGTTGACCTATGATGATATTGAGGGTTCCATGGCTCTCTATGGCTCTCATACTTCCGAAAAACACTATGATATTCCACATCTTGAGCCTGATGGAAAATTCAGGTGGCATCCGGGATGCAAGCAACTTTGCAATGAAAACCTTACTACTGGAGATTATCCGGATCCATATCATATTTCTTCTAGGATGGTATGTTTGATTATTGTTCTTTGGTTAGCCAAATGTTTTAAGGATTTAACCAATTGTTGGAGGGCTCGGAAAAGTCATTCGGTTGATATATACAAGAAACACGATGAGTGTAACGACCCCTCTGTTACGACAACAAGCGACGTACAACAGGGAAATTTTTGTTTTTTCTCTTTTAGTGTTGCTTTAGGAAATTAAAACATCATAAAAAGAGAGAAACAATCAACCCATCAATCACATGTGTTAATATTCAATTAATCGATGCGTGCGAGAGTAAAAATTCTAGAACATTCACAAGCCAACTTAAATGAAGTGTGAGATAAAACTAGTTACTAATCAATCATGCACAACATAAATTAAGGCACAATGAATACAACCCAATCCGATAATTATTCCAAGGCACGCGAGAAATTTGACACCTAACCATCAAACATCACAATAAATTTTCAATGCATGTAAGAAGAGTAAGAACTAAACATTATACAATACATTATTCAAGCGTGCATTTAATCTTATTCGCTAAATTAAAACATGCACCATCATTAACAAATGTGCACAAATATCCCAATAATAATCACAGTAATATCCATGGCACCAGTAAATCATCGATTAGGTTCAATGTGCAAAGAAGCCAATCAATAATTTCAATCACAAATTTTCATTAACATCCAAGATGCGCATTTAATCCAAGTACTGAATTGGACATAAATCAACATCATTACAATGAGCGCAGTTAATCTAAGCACTTATGAGTTCCTGCATCCACATATTTATGTTGCGGGCAAGTAATTAAAAGCGTAATCAATTGATTTTTTATGGCACAAATAGTAAACCAAACCCAACATCATCCATGCATCGCATTTAAACAAGGTGCAAGGTAATTATCAATTTATAATCAAGGAGTGAGAGAATCATTATGTTTATTCCATAGCGCTAGAGGAAGCGAATTCAAATCCAATCATACTATCACCTAAATAACATTATTAAATGGTGCACAAGAAATATAAGTACTTTGTTAATCATACTCCACATTAAGTTAAGGAGCGCCAACAACGTTATTCTTAATCTCAACAAATTAATGGCAGAAGGTATATATTTAATTACTTTTTGCGCCACCAATTAGCTACAAAGATCATCCATACTTTATATATTTTAAGCGTGTGAGATTGTATCATGTAGAACAACATCCCTTCATTACTTTCCCAAGCGCAAAATCTAAGATCAACAAAAATCATTCAACCTTATATAATTAAGCGCGAGAGACATCTATCGTCTAAAATAACAATTCTTACCTTACACTTTCATTTGCGTAGGAGTAAATGCTCCTAATAAGGTATAAGCCAATGATAATAATTTACCCAACTCAATCTTCATTGAAGGGGGGTTTCCCTTTTTCATTAATTTCAACTATTAATAATAAGTATTTATTATTAGTATCCAACTCCACCGAGAATACCGTGACATTTTAGGATCCACAGAAGGATTAAACTTGATGCATATAAGTAGACTGGTTCTATAATAAATCTAAATCTTGCTAATCCCACGTCCCCTTTAGTTACCATCAATGATGAGGATTAATACTTGCAAAATTTCTAAGAGGTTCAACATTCACAAGCAGGGTTAAATATGGTAATTATTTATTTTAAAAAATTTCTATAAGAGGAACCTAGATATCTCCATGGTTGTGAAGTTTAGAATTGGCAGGATTTGTCGGGGTGGTAAAAATTAAAGTTTCGCAGTAAAATTTAAAAGCTTCCATCTTCTACAGGTAAATTCTTCACATACATACGCTACAAGAACATCCACTTAGCATAAAAATATAACATGCCATTAGATTAATAGAAAAAGGGTGGTAGGATACAATTCCTAGGATAAAGAAAAAGGCTCCCTTGTAATGGAGACTTCTCTTGGAATCTCAGCTAAAGGACAAGTTTAATAAAAATGGTTTTGGCACCAAGGATGGTGCTACCATCCCACTAATCTAATCGACCAAGGGAAGAGGAGGGAGGACTTTCTCTGGGAAACCACCATCTCCCTTGTCTAGAGAATTCCAAGGTAACGTCCCATGCGACACATTAAATGCCAAAACTGAGAAATTAATTTGTTGTCAGAAGGCGTCAGGAGTAAATCTCCAAGCTCACGTAGACTATAAACAAAACGAGCAATAGATGAATCAACAACATGCCAAGGGTATCTCACCGCTATAGGTGAGGGCACATCCTCTAGGAAATAAAGGATTATGAAACGTTCTGAAGGGAAGTAATATGGAACGTTCTGGCCTTTAAGGAAGACACACAGGTGATAGGGAAACATTCTGAGCCTTCATAAAATGCAGAGGTGAGATAACGCTTTGGGCATTAGAGAAATACACACAAGAGATTAGGGAACAAAAATGTTTAATATTTTTCTGGGATAAACCCCCAATTGTGGACTGGGTATCACAACATCGAGCATAAAATATTAAAGAGGTAAATCTCTCGACACTCAACACTAGGTGATGGGAGGAGACTACACGGATCACGAGTTACTCAGCTCAATCAATGCAATTTAATGGGTACTCACAAAATGTTTTGTAGAGACCCAAGCATGAGCTCCCAAACCAGTTAAATTGCCTGGCTTGACCCAAAAGGTGTTTTGGAATCTACAAGAATCTCGACAAGGCCACACGAGGCTCTTCCTCTCTCTCAAATGTAAATTCTAAAATTCATTTATTTAACTAGAAATGTTTATCTTATACAAAACTATGTGGTCACCACCTGATTGGTTGGAAGGATGTTTCAATGTAAGGATAAATTTAAAAAGGAACGCTAAGCAACCAATTGTAGCTCTCAAGAAGGAATTCAGTTTCTACGTGTGTCCAACAACAATAATCAATCGACAAACAACTTAATACACAGGTGGTTGCCCAGGGATGCCATCCCTAATTTTCATGCAACCTCAAATGTAATTACCTTTTAACATAAAGTTGTGATTTTTATCTATCTACTTCATGAGTCAATCCATTAGAATATCACAACAGAAATTGATTCGGTAGAGTAGTCGTAAAGGAAGAATTAAAGTTTGCAAAGTTTCATTTCAATGAAAATAGGGGAGGAAAAAATATTATTTCACGTCACCAGATGGTCCAGAATAAGATCAAAAATACAATGAGGATTAACTTAGGTAGCGATAAACCCCTAATATTGATAGTCACTTAGTTTCTTTGTACATAGCAGCAAGGGGAGATTTAAATGAAATGCAACAGTACCCCCATCTTCTTACCCATGATCTTATATAATTACGCAGATATTTAATCCTACCACCAACCAAGATCATCTTCATTACATGCGTACACATTTAAAATAATTTAACTATATTCAATAAATAACTAGCAATTACATACCATAGAAGACGACTAGAAGTTGAAGAGGTTCACCCATGCTTGTGCTTCGTCCAACTCCTGCTTGCTAACCATTGAGACCTCACCGGTACCTCCTAGCCAACGCTAGGGGTACTCTTCTCTGCCTTGATCCCACTGACCCGCAAAGCGTCCATGCACACAAACTAGAGAAAGCTATCTCCCACAATATAAATCAAACAAGAAAAATATCGGTAGCATAACCTAATGCCTACCAACCATGATGCATTCCCCTTCTCTGCCATTTCTTTTATAGATTTCTCTTAGTGACTAGTTGCCAAAATGCACATTAAATTATTTTTGTTAAATTTTTATTATGAATATTCCCCCTCGTACACTTGTCACCTGATCCCTTAGTTGCATCAAAAATTTATTTAATTAATTTGATTAAATTGCCAAATTCCATCACCCACCTAAAAGCATTCCTAAAAATGCTTCTCGATGCCCCTTTATTCCCTAACATTCCCTTAATGACTGACATCTTTCTTAAATCTTAGTTAAGTTCATTTTAGGAAATTTCTCTATACTATATTCCTTCTATGTTCCACATTCCTTTTGCTATTAATTTCCCCTTTTGTCTAAGTTCGAATTTAGCAAGTTTTGCACATAAACAACAATTAATCCTTTAAATAATTTAATCGTCCATTTAATTATAAATTTGACTTTTCCCCCTTTTAATTATAATTTGATTTTTCCTCCTTTTATTAATTGCTTTATTAAATTTTTTTCCTCATATCCTACTTAGACCTAGGCTTTAATTTCAACTAGGCTTAGCAAATTTTTAAGGGAAAAGTTATAATTAATATACTTTATTGATGCATAATTATTTTAAAGCTAACCATGTCAAGGTAAGATATTGTTTTCTAGGTACCTAGGTTCATTGACTCACCAATGTTAAACCACAACATTCCCTTCAATATGCACTATGTGCTCCAAGGGTGCCACTCACCTTCATTCAAGTTTCATGTATGCGGCGTGCCCGTTCAGGACACACTACGTGCTCCAAGGGTGCCACTCGCCTTTTGACTGATTTTGGTAGACGTCCACCCTTGGAGTCAATACTTTGTCGAGTGATCTTGTGGGAGACTAAGGGCCTCTAAGTAATAAGGACCCTACCTTATTGTGTGCGCCTTAGAATCATTGTGAGCAACTGTCACAGTCTTCCCTCACGACATTGTAGATCTCTCAAACTAGGTAATCGTTAACCTATAGTTTGAGCCACGACGGGAATGCTAGTAAGTTGTGGTAGGGATACTGACACACCTGTCCCTCAATATATCTGGTTGTCATGCATGACCTCTTTACTCCAAATGTGATTCTGGTTAGCAAGTTATCGTTAGCCTGCATTCATCAACGAAACATGTCAGCGATCCAAAATCAACATCATAATATACCAGTCATATGTCACATATGTAATAACAAAAATGCTCAAACCATAAACATTCCACTCCTTGATTCAATCCGGAGTCCAAGGAGGTCCATCGATGCCATCGACATCCTCAATCAGTCCAAATTCATGCACACTCAGAAGAAACCAGTCAATAGCACCTTTATATACAATATAATCAAATAACATATCATCATATCCACAACATCATCATAATTCATAAGCGAAACACTCAATCATATAATGAACCGGATCACTTGCATGCAAGTGTCCTCAAAGAATAAGTCGCATCAGGCGCACGCAAGAGCAGGATGTTACATACACCCCCTCTTGTTTTATACTTCGTCCCAAAGTTTCACAATATACAAGTAAAGAAATGAAGTATCTGACAATATCTAATGTCTAGCTATAAAAAAAAAAAGGAAACTTCAGATGCATATCATATGCATCCTCCCAGGTAGCTGAGTTTGTACTATAATTGTCCTCCTGGACCTTGACTTGATTGACAATTAGACACCATAGCCGTCAAATGCAACAGTCCAAAAATTTGATTCGCTCCTTTCTGAGCACACCCTCACCAAAAATCTACCAAGAACTCAGTCAATCTCATGCGTAGGATTACTGACCTAAATTCTCACATAGATACATGATAAAAATTGTGCAACGCCTCAAAGAATGAGGCATGTCTAGCCGTTAGGCCCTTCATAATTATGGTCGACGCGATGTGCATCAACAAACCCTTCTATTGATCTTGCGCTTCTTCCATCCCATTTCGTATCATTTGCAATTGTTCTTTCAATTATTGGATCACTTCTGGCCCTACCAGGACCCCATCCTTGAGCAATCCCAACTCAAAGGCGTCTGACACAGTCACCCATAAATAAACTCACATGGTTCCATCTTAATGGCACTTTGATAGCTGTTGTTGTAAGCCAACTATACCAGTGGCAAGAACTATTCCCAACGTTTCTGTCGGTGAAACACGTGCATACCCAACAAAACCTTTCAAGTTAGGTTCGTTCGTTCTATCTACCTGTCTGCCTCTGGGTGATACATGGTACTAAAGTTTAGTGGGGTTCCTAAGGCCTCTTAGAACTGAGTTCAAAATCATCCTATAACATCAATCCTTGATTGGATAAGATTCTTTGGTACGTCTGACAGTCTCAATATCTTGTTGATATAAACTCTAGCTACACTAGGTGCTTGATGCGTTGTACGCCTAGGGTCAAAATGTGAACTCTTCGTCAAAGTGTCAACTATCAATAAAATTGATTCATGCCTCCTTACCATTGTTGGAAATTTCCCCAAAGAATTCCATCGAAATGACCTCTCATTTCGAATCTAGAATAGCAAGTGGTCGTAGCAATCCTATCAGATGTCTTTGTTCAGCCTTCACCTACCGACCTTCTAGACATATCGCCATGCAGTTGACGATGTCAACTTGTATTCCTTCCAAAAGAATAAGGGCTTAAGGTCTGTCCTCATATTCATGATTCCTAGATGAGCAATGTACACTGCTCTATGAGCTTTACATGCGATCCAAGATTCTAAATTATTCATTGGGATGTAAGTAAATCCAGTTATTATATCTCAAAGATCCATCATTGTCCACAGTACATCCCTCAATTTTGTTACCAACATGACGTCTCACCTGAACAATTACTTACCCTCTTATATAGTCAGCATCGCACTGTAGTTAGAATCTTTTCACGTAGATTCATTTGAAGAGGTATCAATGAAAATACGCATGGTCTCCAACTCAATGCGTCTACCACTCTTTTCATTGTTCCTTTTAAGTAGGAAATCTCAAATCATAATCGATCAACAGTTTTGACCAATGCATTTTCCGCGTGTTCAAGTCATTTTGCATAAAAAGGTGTTGTAAACCACAGTGGCCCATTTTTAGTTTGAATTTTTGTCCAATCAGGTAGCGTCTTTACATTATCATGGCATGCACGATGACTAACAACTCCAAATCATGTGTCACATAGTTCTCCTCATGCTTTCTTAACTTCCTTGAGATGTAAGCGATCACTCGATCGTCTTGCCTAAAGACTCCATCTAAGCATTCCTTGGATGTGTCGGTGCATACCAAGAATCCCTCACCCATGCCAAGGAATTTTAGTATTGGCGTTGTCGTTAACAACTCCTTTGAGCCTTCGAAATGTTTCCGCGCATTTATCGGTCCATACAAACTTCTTGTTCTTCTTCTGCAATTCCGTAATCAAATTTTCTATCTTCGAGGAACCCTCGACGATCCATCGATAATATCCCACTAAACCCATGAAGCTACGCACTTCTGGGACATTCGTTGATGCAGAGAACTCCATAATAGCCTATATCTTCATTGGATCTACAACAATACCTTCGTCGAAGATAACATTCCCTAAGCAATGACTCCTCGATAGCATTGTGACTGCTTCTCGTATTTTTTTCTCTTGCAACACTATAGTACCAAGCGTAAAAGTTCATCCTGATCTTCCGTCATCCAAGAATATCAAAATGTCATCAAGGAATACTCGACAGTATTCAAGAAAAGTCTCCATGACCCATCCTTCTTTCAAATGACTTCAACAAGAGCACCCCAAGGAGATACACTTAGACGTATAAGTCCTAGGTCCAACAACTCCTTTAGTTTCACTTTAAACTCTTGTAACTCAGGGGTTGACATCTGATAAGGATTTCTTGCCAAAGGTTTAGTTCCAGGTTTTTAGGTCGATGGTAAATTCCATATTGGCTTTAGGTGACACACCTAGTAATTCTTCTGGGAATCATGTCTGCAAACTCTCGTACTACCAGAAGGTCTTCTAATTCTTCTGCCACACCCTTAACATTCAACGTTATGTATGCATATAAATTGCATCCTTGAGTGTGCTCTTCTGTAGCTGTAGGGAAGAAATGAACCTCAGGGATACCCCCGTTTTCTTCCTAGAATCACACTTCTCTTCCCTCATCGTCAACCCAACTCAACCGCTTCATATTAATATTGAGTATCGCATCATGTGATTCCCACCATTCCATATTGATCATGTCATCATAAGATCTTAATATCATGACGTAGGTCGGACTCTATTACACTATCCCCAAGTTAAAACGACAGTTAATACCCCTTCCTCCAACCATCTGTTGGTACCCAATGCCACATTGACGAATCTAAACTTGTCCTGTTGAATTCCCTTACCTAAATCCCTTCGACATGGTGCTATAAATGTAGCAATGGGGTCTAATAAATACTATAAGTTTGTTTGGCGATGGCACCTGATGCCTCGAGCACAATGGACTAGTGCTTGAACTGGTGGTTATTTACCACAGTCATGAATCCTATGGGCCTTTCCCATCTTCGCCACGATAGTGTGTCCTATTGACTCGGCCGCTCTGGCCCTTTCAACTGGACAGTCTTGTTGGTAAGGTGACTCTCCACATGTCTATCACCCACCTATAGGTCTAGTACTCCTGGCCTTGAAATAGAATTTGCTGGCCCACCAGCTTAAGATGTTGGTTTATTATGATGACAAGCCTAAACGACGGCTGCTAGCGGTGTTGTCGCGGATGCGGTGGTCCCCTATAGGGGAGCCCTCTGTTGAGGAACCTATTTTTAAGGTGTTGTGAGCAAGGGTCCTATAGACGTATCTTGATACCCAGAGGTCTAGTTTGGACGACGTCTGATGTTGAATTGCACCGGATGTTGTCAGTCCATACGGTCTTGTAGGAGTCTTTCCTAGACTCTCATGGTCAAATATTTCTTATCTAAGAGGCTTATTGGACTGCATCGTGCAACGTCTAAAGAATTTAGATCCTCACCTTCACAAGAAAGATGGATTTAAGGTCGTTCATGAACTTTCTGATCTCTAGCTTCTTCATGTTCAGATGTGGGGCATACCGAATTAGCTCCATAAATTTGGTCTCAAAATCTAGCACCAACCCCGTCGTAAGGCGCTGAACTCATCAAGCTGGAATCAAAGAATTCCTATGAAAAATACTTCTCCCGGAACCATTCCCCTAACACGGCTTTGAGGACCATGTTTAGTTGAGGTAGGATTGTCTTCCTCCATAGAAGAGTGCTCCTCTTTAGTTGAAGACCGCCTATGCAGACCTTCGTGTTGGAGGTCATAACCACGAAGCGTGGAGAAAATCGCCTTGATTTCCAGCCATGCCTTGGCGACTGAGATGTCTATGGCACCCCTCAACACTGTACTCATTTTGTAAGGAACGCTCAAAGGGGGGGAGGATTTATTTAACCAAATTTTTTTATCTTATACAAAACTATCCGGTCGCCACCTGATTGGTTGGAATGAGGTTTCCATGTCAAGATAAATTTAAAAAGAAATGCTAAGAAACCCGTGGTAGCTCTCAAGAAGGAAGTCACACTCTGCGCATGTCCAAAAACAATAATCAATCAATAGACAACTTAATACACAAGTGGTTGCCTAGGGACGCCATCCCTAATTTTCACACAACCTCAAATGTAATTACCTTTTAACATAAAGCTGTGATTTTTATCTATCTACTTCATGAGTCAATACATTAGAATATCACAATAGAAATTCATTTGGTAGAGTAGTCAGTAAAGGAAGTATTGAAGTTTGCAGAGTTCCATTTCAATGAAAATAGGGGAGCCAACAAAGATTATTTCACGTAACCAGATGGTCCAGAATTAGATAAAAAATACAATGAAGATTAACTTAGGGAGTGATAAACCCCTAATATTGATAGTCACTTAGTTTCTTTGTACATAGCAACAAGGGGATATTTAAATGAAATGCAACAGTACCCCCATCTTCTTACACATGATCTTATATAATTACACAGAGATTTAAACCTACCACCGATCAAGATCAACTTCATTACAAGCATACAAATTTACAATAATTTAACTATATTCAATATATAACTAGAAATTACATACCATAGCCAATGACTGGAAGTCGAAGAGGTTCACCCATGCTTGCGCTCCATACAACTCCTTCTTACTAACCGCTGAGACCTCACAAGTACCTCTCAGCCAATGCTAGGGGTACTCTTCTTCCTCTTGACACCCCCAAGCCGTAAAGGGGACACACACACAAATCGGAGAAAGCTAGCTCCCAGCTCGCCTCGCAAGGTCGAGCTACCATCTCTAATCAATATGGGCATCCCAACTTCCACAAGAAAAATCAGTCAAGAAAAATATCGACAACGTAACCTTATGTGTACCAGACGTGATCCATTCCCCTTCTCTGCCATTTCTTATATAGAGTTCTCTTAGTGACTAGTTGCCAAAATGCACATTAAATTATTTTTGTTAAATTTTTATTAGGAATATTCTCCCCCGTACACTTGTCACTTGATCCCTTAGTTGCATAAAAAATTTATTTAATTAATTTGATTAAATTGTCAATTTCCCTCACCCACCTAAAATCATTCCTAAAAATGCTCCTCGATGTCCCTTTATTCTCTCACATTCCCTTAATGACTAATGCCTTTCTTAAAGTTTAGTTAAGTTCATTTTAGTAAAGTTCTCTACACT
>JASDQU010374461.1:21296-36492 GCA_032191745.1 Picea mariana | reverse complement strand
TAAACTTTTTTCCTCATATCCTACTTAGACCTAGGCTTTAATTTCAACTAGGCTTAGCAATTTTTAAGGTAAAAGTTATAATTAATATACTTTATTGATGCAAAATTATTTTAAAGCTGAGCATGTCAAGGTAAGATATTGTTTTCTAGGTACCTAAGTTCATTGACTCACCTGTGTTAAACCACGACGTGCCCTTCAAGATGCACTATGTGCTCCAAGGGTGTCACTCGCTTTCATTCAAGTTTCATCTATGCGATGTGCCCTTCAAGACGCACTACGTGCTCCAAGGGTGCCACTCTCCTTTTGACTGATTTTGGTAGACGTCCACCCTTGGAGTCAATACTCCATCGGGCAACCTTGTGGGAGACTAAGGGCCTCTAAGGAATAAGGACCCTACCTTATTTCATTCCCCTTAGAATAATCATGAGTGATTGTTACAGTCTGCCCTCACGACATCGTTTATCTCTCGAACTAGGTAATTGTTAACCTACAGTTTGAGCCACAATTGGAGTGCTAGTAGGCTGTAGTAGGGTTGCTGCCACACCCCCCCTCAATATCTCTGGTTGTCATGTGTGACCCCTTTACTCCAAATGTGCTAAGAATGAATGTCTCTGAGCCTATGGTCAGGTGGAAGGACGAACACCCACAGTCAGTTGGTTGGCGACAACCTGTAATAGATAAGCGATTTCTTACCCTGTGTAATTATCTGTAACTGTGTATGAATTGGCTATACTGCGTATGTTGTAGGAATCAGGCATATTTCTTAATGGATATACTATATCCCCCCTTATTTATGCTTGATAGTATAATTAGGCCAGTAAGAAAGCATATGGTTAGTATAGGTTTTATACCCGTAAATACTTGTGTCCTATGGTGGCATAAGCCTGAGTCACGAATTGTGCATTCGTCAACCATGGACACAGTTTCATGTATGCATGTAAACCTTCCTAATCCTTTGAGTCCCTTGGAGGGAGAAGCCTGTTAAACTCAGGAGAGGTAGTGCAGATATGCACAGGCTCTCTGAGAGGAAAACCGAAACTAGAACCCTTGATGAAGGAACACAATAGTTGTGTTGAAGACTCTTCTAAGAGTCAAGTCCAGGAGAAAGAGCACAAAGCTCTTAAGTCCTTCATAGCCGACGAAGCTCAGGGAGGATAACAAATTTCAATTACCGAAAGAGAGTACCCTTTCGTTTGCTAGATGTACAGATGAGATCTTTTTGGAGTATCTGAGGTCTGTCACGACTGTTAGATTGGAGGAAGGAACATAGGTGTTAATGCCTTGACCCCTTTTAGTCTTCTCAAGTAGTGAAGGAATCGGGACCGTAGATCCCAAGATCCATGGGAGTTACCTGGACTGTCCATTTATAGAGGACACGTGGCTGTCGATCGATTTTTTGGCACCCGATAAACCTAAGGGCAAGACCCCTTATCTTCGCAAGTTGTGAAATCTCGGTATACGAAACCCCGAATAGGTTTAGTATGAATAAGTCCGAGAAAGCCGGTATTTTATTGCGACTGTTGATCATCCCGAAAAGATCACAACGGTTGATCGTGGCTAAAGGTCGCAACCGTCCATTGGAGGGACACGTGGCTGTCGGTCGGCGTTTCAGCACCCAGGAAACCAAAGGGAAAGAACCCTTGTCTTCGCAAGTCGTGAAATCCCAGTACCTGAAACCCCGACGCACTCTGTGGTAGAAAGGAGGAGTCGCGAAAGGATCTGGACCGTCCATCAGAGGAGATGCGAAAGGATCTGGACCGTCCATCAGAGGAGATGCATGGTGAGTGGTCAAAGTTCGAGGAAAGCTCTGAAATCCCGTGGACCGTTGGATCCAAATCATCAAGAGTCGTTGGATCTCATACAAGAACTCGAGTATTGGGTTTCGGGGTTTGAAGAGACGAAAGGATTGACTCTCTTGCATTTAGAACTCCCGGTTATCAAAATCCCGACACGGCCAGGACCATCGGATCAGGGGGAGACTCGCAGCTGTCGATCTCCTCGAAGGTAAGATTTCGGGTTTTAGGGTTTGTAGAGTCGAAAGACTTGACTTGCTTGTATCGCTGAGTCGCGAAATGCGAAAAGGAGACTAGTTTGTTTGGCCTGTGGCCATAGCCAATGATCACATGGAGGTGGAAAAGGGTAGAGCTAGCCTGTGCTAGGCCCCCGTAGGACTTCGGGGATTCTGTCCCTCGAAGAAAAGAGGCGAAAAACTTATTATGTCGTAGTGGGTATGTGTCATGGGTCGTTGTCATTCAGTTGGATTTTCTAGAGATCCATGACTTTGAAGCCACGGATATAAATATCAAGTTCATGGCGGGAGAACACTCAGATAGATGGCCCTTCAACGACCTTATTGGCACAGTGGCACATGCCTTTCCATTAGATGACAGACAATTTCACATGGACAACGTCGAGGTTTGGACGGTGGACATGGTAGTGACGGATGATAAGTCCGCAGTGGATCTTGAGAGTGTAGTGCTTCATGAGATCGAGCATTTGATAGGTTTGGACCATTGCACAGTCTGTTGATTCATCATGTTTAGCCATCTTGATCCCATAAAAGTAAAGCGTCAGTTGACTTGTGATGATATCGAGGGAACGATGGCTCTCTATGTCCCTCACACTTTCGAACAACACTATGATATTCCACACCTTGGGCTTGGTGGAAAATTTGGGTGGCATCCAGGATGCGAGGAACTTTGCACCACTGTACGTACATAAATTTCCTCCACAAATCCTCCCCAAATAGGAAACATGAAATGAAGAATTATTATCTACACTATATATATTTGCAAGAGTTTAAAAATGGAAAATAAGCGAAGGAAGGAATGGGGCTATGGTTCTCTTCAAAATCATATCCTGAGCCAGCTTTACCCATTCAAAATATGGTGAGTGGAATGTTAGCGAAATGTTTATTTAACATTTAAAATCCAAAAAGATGACATGAGGCTAATTTGAGGTATGCATTTAAATTTTGAAAAACACATGGACCACTTTCATAATTAAAATCACATTTTGGAATTTTGATGGGATATGTAGAATGTGTTTTCATCCTTTTCAACTAGATCTCTCTACATTCTTTATGCTCTACAATGCATAACTAAATTTAGGGAACCAAAGAAATGGAATTGGATTCCCTTGTCATTATTATGTGGTAGTATGGCATTATTGATCATAATTGGATAATTTTTATGTTCAAAATGGATCATTATATGCAAAACAAGCTTAACATTTTAACACTTTCATAATTGAAAAGAATTGTTACATTTATACTAGAAAACTTCTACATTACTTAATGTGAATGATAAAGAAGAGTTGACCACGTTAGTCTACCAAGCATTATTAGTCGACCTTAAAATACTTTATATCCGTAAACTTTATATTAATCGACTTTATATTAACTTTGTTCTTATATTTCACTTTCACTTTGATGGTGCATCCAAAAATTTCCTAATTTTTAGTCCCAATGATTTGTTTAGATATTTTCAATGGTCTCTATTTTTCATTTTACTTATAAAAAAGCTTTTAACAAATCTGCATTTGATTTTTCTCCACCTAAGAAGGTTCCCTCTCAAGCCAATCACTGGCTGGCTCACTAGCACTGCACTGGATCAACCCAATCACTGGCACTGGAAAAAGAACATCAAAATAGCAAGTCATAATTACAGATATAACAAACAACACCACCAGTAGTTTACCAAGTTGAGTCTCCTGTTGCAGTTTACTCAACAGTGCATCCAATAACATAGAAGGTAAGGGTGTATAATCATCAAAGGGTTGGGTATGTTATGTTATGGTAGATTATCTAAATATTGATTTAAATGTTAGTTTTAATTTTTGCTAAAATTACATATAAATCAGTTTCTTATTTTTCTCTTATAATATCAAGACCATATCAAGAACATCTCAAGAATAATAAATCTTTCTATTTTAATATATTGTAAGTTATTTGAACATTAATCTTTGACCTTCCCTTGGAGTTATTGAAAGATTTTCAAGCATCGATCATAATCCATCTTGGGATGGTTTGGTTGTTTTGAGCGTTGGACATTTAAAGCTCTTCTTTATTGTGTTTTTCCTAAGTACCTTCAATTTTACGTAGTTAATCATAATCGATTCGATTCTCACGTGAACGTTTTTGCCAAGTACCTTCTATTTGACATAGTTAATCATAATCGATTCTCACATTAATCAAAAGATTAATAGCACATTTAAATTTATTATGGTTTCCCAATCATTTTAATTAGACAAAGTCTTTTTATACTTCAAATATTCTAATTTTTTAATTTATGGAACATTATCACATTAATCAAAAGATTAAAAGCATATTCAAATTTATTATGTTTTTCGCAATCATTTTAATTAGACAATGTTGGAAGGCTTTAACCAATCGCACGAGGGCTCGAAAAAGTCTTTAACAAATCAGCCAAAATGTTGGAAGGATTTAACCTATAGTAGGAGGGCTCGAAAAAGGCTTTAACAAGAAATTTGTTACTAGAATGTATACACACATCGTAAAAGAAAGGTCATCCAGAACTAAAGTAATATCTACTCCATAAATCCAAAGTATTTAAAAATTTAGGAAGGATAAATTTAGTTAATTGTTTCAACAATTAAATGGTATATCCATATATCTCTTGGATTAAAGTTGTATTATGATACCATGTTTTAGACATAACCAATGTATAGGTTTTTTTCACAACATATATTTATTTTTAATAAAACTGAAAATGATGGAATATTTAGTCATCCAAATTAATTAAATTAGAAGATAAAGAGATGTAAGGAAACAAAATTACATAGTGATGTTTTTTGTGTTTTTTCTCACACCAAGTAATAAATAATTCTAGAAAGGAGATCTATATTTGAAAAATAAATCACAACACCATGGATCATTCAACATCTATTAGTAGATATTGTGGAAAGATAAGAGATAAATTTACATTGCTCCTTAATCATGAGTACATTTTAACCCACTCAATCCACTACCACTACTTTTCATGTGAAAACATAACATAGGATAGCACACCATCAGAGCATAGAACATAAAAAATTCTCGCTATAACCCTTTGATTGGAGGGATATCCTTAGTGGCTCTTTACATAAATTGGGAATCCAATCAATGACTAACACAATGGCTTCTTTTGTATAGGTAATGAATGACATGGACAACAACTCTTCTCTCACCTACTCAACAAACACTTTTCTTTCTCATGTAACCCCTTTACAAGAACACATCACTTATTTGTTACACTCATATGCATGCTCCTCATTAAGACGTAGGTAAAAACCTCCACAGTGTCCACTCTCACTCTCACACATTATGTAAACATTACACAACTCCCTTCCTCTATGACTCTTGTTAAGACAAATTCCCTTCAATGTGGCCTCGATGAGAACCTACATTGTATGCACTCTTACTCTCACACATTATGTAAACCTTACACAAATAAATACATCTCCCTTTGTATCTCTCGTTATTTTATATATAAACAAATGGATGGTGAGACCTCAAACTATGTATCAACAATGTGTCAATGCCACTATTCATCTCATAATTGGCATCTATACTTGAATTTGATAGTTGGCATCCATACTCATGTATGATATATAAATTCACATTAATAATCCTTTTATGATCCTTAATGTGAACCTCTTAAAAAAACATACATATAGATTTGTTTAAGAGCCACATATATGGCAGGTTGGCCTTATCATCATGGTTAGGTAGAGGAAGCAAACCTCTTAAGTCCGATAACAATAAGTGGAATTTGATATTTGTGTAGTTGAACCTATCGATATTGGTTGGGGCCAACCCCCAACCATCATGACAATCCACCATCTTTCCTCCTTGTAATTCAATGATTATGTGTTTATGTTTGGGTGTAGGGTCATTATCCACTCATGTTTTATGGAGATGTTTATATTGTGCTTTATGTATATGTCAATTTGATTTATGCATGTTTTTCTAATGTAAGTTTGTGATGTTCATGATATTTATATATATTTTTAAAATCCCATATAAAAAAAGTGCATGTAAATGTGGTTGGTTGAATTTTGTTGTAGCAATAAATTAGTTGAAGTTTATCTTTATTTATTTAAATTTTATTTTCACTTATCAATTTCTATGACATTATTTTGGATCCCTCTAGTGACATATTCCAAATATTAATTATTTCTTTAAACCTAATTCTAAGTATGCAAAAATATAACATCATATATATCTATTTTGATAATACTAATTGTTAAAACATTATTTATTTATTTAAAAATGTGGTTATTTATATTTAAAAAAAATAGTTGTAGTGTTCCTTGTACATGCATGATACAATACAAAAAATTACACGAATTAAGAAACTAGGAAGGAAAAACAGAATTTGTCTACACATAGTTTGATTTCTCTGTCCCTAAATTTGCCATAACACATAGCTAGGAAGGTTTATAAAATATTTAATATGAGGGTCTCTCACCCACTAACGCATACAGTTTTCTCTAGATAGTCCAATTTCCAAACACTAAGAACATTTAAAAACTTAAAAACCTCTTTCCAAACCAACTTTGTAAAAGAACATTTCACAAACAAATGATCCACTGATACTTCCTTTGTCCTACATAGCACACACCTATTCAGTCCCTGCCAACCTCTATTTTGGCCATTGTCCCAAGTCAATATCATATTTTTCATTGCCAACCATGAAAAAATAGGGGTTTCCAAAGGCCTCTTCCATTTCCAAACAACCGACCACCACCATTTGACTTCCCCATCTAACAATTCATGAGATAACACCTCAAATCCCAATTTTGTTGTAAGATCACCATATACCTATTCCAAGTGCATACTAATGGATCATCCTCATATCATAACAACACTACATTATTCACCAGAAGGAAAGTATAATTGTTCCATTCCATGGCCATGTCACCCTGTAGATCAAGCTCATCCATTGAAAGCCAATATTTCCTCCATCCCCCCATCACATTTTGGACCCCAACATCTGCCAAGAACCTGTATCCACAATCCCTAACATGAGATCTTAAGTTTTGAGAGATAAAATAACTATCATCCGCACCTACCCAATGATCCTTTCCAAGCCTAACTAGATTACCATGACCTATTTTCCACGCCACTCACCGACCAAGGATCAGAAAGGCTCACACTATCCTTTTCCAAACACTTGATGCTCCATGATGGGACTTGGACTCGACCCTAATCCAATGTTCCACACTAAGGCCATGTAAATAATTACACCTAATTATTGTGCCCCATAATCCTTCATTAACAATCAATCTCCATAAACTCTTGGAAAATAGATCTTGACCGAATAATAAACATTTTTCATTCCACGTCCTCCTCGTTCGTTTGGTTTGGCCAAAGAGATCCATTTGACCAACGATATACTTTCTTTCTATTTTTTTGCCGGACCATTGGAAAATGGAACACATCCTTCTAATATTATCTAAAATACTTTTTGGCATGTGACATTGAAAGCCAATAGACCAGAATACTTTCCAGTACAAATTTAAGTAGCACAAGCCTTCCTCCCAAAGTAAGCCACTCATGGAACCACACATTGATTCTTTCTTCCACCTTCTTGAGTAACCACAACTAGTCATCTACCCTATAATCATTTGGCTTTAGAATAGATCCCAAATGCTTTAGCCTGATATCAATTACCTCAATTGTAAATGGAAACATGTGAGACAATTGTGATTCCACCTCGTTCTAGATCACATTACATAACAACAAGGATTTTTCAATACTGATTACTATACTTGTAGCCAAACAAAAATACTTTAGGATTCTATCAAAATTTCTCCATTACTGATCCTAGCCTTCACCAAATAGAAAGACATCACCACAAATAGTGGAATGATCAATATTGCTTCATCCCCCACTCTTATCCCCTTAATGGTACCTTCAATTCTAGCTGAGTGTATCAATATACTTAAAGACTTTTCCTTTAGAAGGAAGAGAAGGGAAGATAGTGGGAACCCTTGTATTATCCCTCATTATGATTTAAAATACTTTGATGGGGACCCATTAACAAGCACAATGAAATTTTCCAAGGAAACATTGCTCATGATCCAATTGACTACATTCAAATCTAGACTAATATGTAATAACACCAACCAGAGGAAGGTCCAATTTACCTTGTCATACGCCTTGTCCATATCAAGTTTCATGAAATCCATTGGTAATTTTTTTACTTTAATAGTATGCAATCTTTATTAAGCCACTCCTATCACATCCATAATTTGTATATTGAACAAGAATCCATATTTCTCCTTCGAGATGCACTTTGATAACACCTCTTTCAGCTGACATGCTATAATTTTTGTTGTCACTTTATATACGAAAGTACATAGAAAAATGGGCCTATAATAACCAAAAGAAGAGGGGTGAGATTCTTTAGGAATTAAGGCTAGGAATGTAGTATTAAGATCTGTTGTGAGGGAAATCCCCTTACGGACTAGCAAATAGGGTTATCTTATGCATGCAGCTATGATCAAAAGAAATCTACTTTCTACCTTCGTCCCTAGACTTAAATCCCATTCCTTTTTAGCAAATACATGGCTTAGACCAACATACCTTGTTCTGGATGGTTGATGTCAATCCTTCCTTCCGCTTGATCACTTGTTAGCAGTCCTCCTTTCAAAGATGACCTGTATGCAAAACAAGCAACAAACTACACATGCATATTACCTATAGACTAATGGGTTAGAGATTCAAACATAAATTTACCGTATTATCAAGAACTCATAAAGTGGGACGGGAAAAGCATCTCTTTATTACTTTAAATGAATCAACTTACAAACATTGATATCGGCCACTGTTCCGTGAATTCTGATCCTGGGCTCCTCTTCAAATGTCCTCCAACTTCTTTTCTTTGTATCTCTTCTTGCACAAGGATGGCTAAAGGGTTGGGACAATGGAAATATGAAATTGGGTAGAGTTTCTTTGCTATCTTTTTCCTCCTCCAAATGGGACCCCTAGCCCTTCTTTTATAGGTTAGAAGAAGCTAGGTATTTGGATGAACCCTCGGCCATGCATGGCCGGGAGTTTTAGTTAAATCACACAAAGCTCTGTGTTCCGTCGACAAATTTCCTTTTTTCGTGCTTTTGTCGGTCCACGCGGGATGTTTTAGGTCAGCTAGCATGTACACGCATTCAGTAATGGAGTAGGGCACATGGGCCCTTATAAAAGAGGTTTTTTAAATAGTTTGTTCAGCAGTGCTTTGGAAAAGAAGGGATCTGAGATGGCCTGATGCCAGGTAAGCATGTATGGTGCAATTTAGGGTTATAACAGATGCCCCCTAATGTGTGAGGGCAAAAGAGCATCTGATGGCCGAAATACATTACCAATCTTTACTGATGTGCCGAATGATTGAGCCCAAGGATCAGGAACCGGGAAGCGTTATCTGCAAAATAACAAATGTCTCACCGAGGCGGGCATACCCATGCTCAGGATAAAATAGAATCATGGCTACCAATCAAATACACTATAGATCCATGTCAAATAACTATATAAGTGTAGTCGTGAACAATACACATCAGAGCTACATCTCGAAATCAAAAAAGATATACATATAGAGTATCCATCTTCTAGAAGCTGATACGGCCTGATGGCTGGAGATGAGATCTTCAGATCTTGAGAAACAACTTCAAAATCTTCAAAACTCAATGTAGGAGTGTAATATGAGTGTACGACTTCACTACCCAGAGGTCTTCGCCGGCTCATCGGTCATGGACTAGATAATCTTGATGATCAAACTGAAGGCTTCATTGATTTCGAACAAGGACTTGATTGGACATTCAGGATGGTTGGGTATGAGGGCAAGAGACAAATTGCATAGGGGATGAATTAGGCTTGGTAGAAACTTCCCTTGGACAATAGTATGACAAATGATGAGACTTAGGCAACATGGCATTAATCATAAGTTTACCAAATCGGGGGCAACACAAACTCTCCATATGTTTGGAAGAATAACCAAATGGAGGAGGACACAACTCTATGTAGCGAGAACAACTTCCTAAGGTCGTACTACATCCCAAAGCTTGACGAACAAACAGAAATATGTGCTTTATCCAAGGGTGACTCATTATGCTGCCAATAAAGAAAAAACTTTTCCCTTCCTATTTTTGGGGTATATTTGATTTTTTTTTTGTCTTTTTCAATAATTTTGGAAAAAAGAATAAAGGAATGTTACGTTACAATGGAGGAATGAGTGTTGCAAACATACAAGTTCAATGCACTAGGACAAGACTGATGTTCAAAATAATGATACTCGGGAAAAATCCTCCGGGGGCCAAGGGTGTTAAAACGCAGAAGCAAACTGTTACAAGGATGGCGTATAAGATATGCAAATGCGGTTAACAAAACACACAATGGTAACATCCTTCGATGTAAATTTAACGAGTCGAGAGAAGGTAAGCTCGATGGTTTTTCATATTTAGAGAGTCTGAAAAAACATAAAAGGAGACTCCATTGGGGTACCTTTTTCGAAGATAATCTAGTTGGTTCGCAAAAGGGGTAAAATAGCACCGAAAAGACGTATATTCAAAACCATGTTAATGAGTGTGATAAGGACAAGATCACTCGGCCATTTTTTCATTTTTAAGGAGTCTGAAAAAAGCTTAACTATGGACTCCGTCAGGAATGTTCTTCTGGACTAGTTTAACGAGTGTGAAAGAATAAGGTCACTCGACGATCTTTTCAATTTTAGGGAGTATGAAAAGAGCTTAACTATAAACTCCATGGGGGTTCCTCCTTCGTAAGTTTAGTCTCTCAGGCCCGAAAAAGGGATAAAATTATACCTGAGAGTACTCTTCTAAAGAACTGAAGTTCCATAGAGTATACCTTTGTTTGTACAGTTGACCATCCGGACCGAAAAAGGGGTAAACTACCGCCGGACAGACGTGACTTCAAATTTCAGTTTAATGAGCGTGAAAGGCCACAAGATCGCTCGACAATCTTTTCATGTTTATAGGGTCTGAAAAGGGCTTAAAAGAAGACCCATTAGAGGTTACTTTTCTCAGTTAATCTGGACAAGATTGAAAAGCATAAATGTAGTCTCACCGGATGTTGCTTTCGGATCTCAAAGAAAGCTTGAAAAACAACAAAGTTAGCTCATGATCGACTTTCTATGGGTTGATGCCTGGCATCTCCTCGGGGGAGCAATATGCACCGACGAAAACATTGTCTATGATGCGAGGGGTTCTGGAGATATTGATAGGTATCATTTCAGCAATGGTTGTCAGATTACCCTCAGCATAGATCTCGTGTGTAGCTAAGGGATTAATAGGACAAGACCTATCTCCAGTCATAGTCAAGGTGAATTCTACGGCTTCGATTCTTCTTAACTCTGGGAGGAAGTATGATCTATGATGAAGATCTTCCCAGAGTTTGTCCAGACTAGTCATTGCCTCAATTATAGCTTCATCAGAGGGTAAGACTAAGTCTAATGAATCAGTGTGAGAAAGAGAACCCTAAGCCCAAATAGGCTCTAGAAGTGGATAGAACTCTTGTGCAGGAGTTGGATTAGTGTTGGATAAAACTTACTGGACTAAAGAGTACGCTACTTCAGCTGCGGACAAGGGCATGGACATGCCCAGGTGTCCTGTCCCATCCATTGTGGTCGATGGGGAAGGAAGTATCCACGGATCATCGAAGTAAGTCATGCGGAACGATGATACTTGAAAAATATCAACCTTATGGTGATTGGATATAAACTTGATATCGCCTTGAGGGGGCGGGTAATTGAAGGTACCCATCAAAGATGGACACAAACCAACCCCTACGTTGACTACACCTGGTTGAGGATTATTGATCATCGGGACCATGGATGCCCCCAAATAAGGATCAGGTCTGGAGAAAGACAATTGATCGATGGTCACTATCCGACCCTCGTGTGGAAACAACAAGACCTGGAAAACTGTAGCAACCACAGATTGCATGGCATAAGTCCAACTCCTTCCTAACAAGAGGTTATAGACAAGGGGAGCATCGACTACCTCTACCTCGACACACACAGTCTTCCCTCCTAACTTCATGGGGAAAGAGGGAATGATACCATGTGGTCGGAATGAACGACCATCGAAAGCAGTGAGGAGTGTAGGTGATGGAGACAAAATGGGCTGGCCAACGGCCTTCCAACATGCCAACGACATAATGCATGTCGAGGTGCCCTCATCAACCACCGTGCAGAAGATATTCCGAGTAAATTTTTTCGTGGGATAAGCCACTACTATCTGAAATGCTATGTGGTAAGGTAGACAAGGTTTTAAGTCAGTTGTATCCAGCATGATTGTACCTGGATTACAAGTCTCGGTAGATCCTAAAGCGGTTAACAAGGCTTTCCTCTAGGAAGGGCAGCTTTGGAGGACCTCCAAAGAGGACATCGCACAAGGGGTTTGTGATAAATCTTCCACCACAGAGTAGTTCTGGGGAGCCCTTGCGCTTGGGTTATGAGAAGCTTTTTTGAATGCACCTTTGGGAATGCGTGTCATTATTTCGCCCAACGTCTTCTCAATCTGTAGAGGAAGAGATGGGATTTCAGCTTCTTTACCCTTCTCAGAAGTGCTTGGTTTACTATAGTCATGCGCTCTAGTTGATATAAACGCATCACCCTTCACCATATATACATTCGTGGATGTGGGGTTGTTCGAAGACGGAGAGGGTCCTTGGTTTCCCCCTTCCGTGCTTGCAAAGGCTTGGTTTAGATTTTGCCTATGTTGAAATGGATTGGTCAATACAGCTAGCTATTTCTACGTTACAAACTTTTGGGCTTCTACAAGCCGAGGAAATAGATGGGTCAGGTGGTCTTCTGTGCACAAGTTGCATGGATACCTCACCTTCCATTTTTCAGTGTTGTCCCCGCCAGCACTATCGGTAGGTTTTTTATCCCCCTTACCCTTCTTTCGTTGTTTTTTCTTTCCTTCAGGCTGTTGGGTGGCCTTTGGGTTAGTTGATTTCACTGTGTGTACCTCCGACGTTTTGGTAGGGGGAGCAGCCAAAGTAGTGGTTTGGCTGGCCACTGTGTGTTGTATAGATAACTGTTGCAACTACTTCGTCAATTGCTCAGCGGGCTTTGTTTGTGTTGAACCAAAAATACCGTCGGCATGTGGTATAGCTCTTTGTCTAGTTTTATCCAGTATTGAGCATGGCACATCTAGTAATATGTTGTATAATAAACCAGACTGACAATAGATGAGCTCAAATTGTTGAGCTCTCATGATGGCGTCTTCTTTGGAGAATACTTCGGATGTTGCGACGCCTTTGGATAACTGCAGGACCAAAGACTTAAGGAACCACTCAAGCAGGAATGCTGGTGGGACTGGCACCTTAATTAAACTCCTCCGGCGTCTCCATTCTTGGATGTGATCAGAGATATGGTCTGCTGTTGTCTATTCGAAATTGGCTAGCAGCTCTGTGCCAGCGTCGTATCTCACAGGTAACTGGAAATGGTTTAGGAAAGCCATTGCCAGCTCGCCGAAGGAAGAGTATCTTGAGCGATCGAGCTCAATGTACCATTTTGCGGCACTCCCAATGAGAGTACATTGAAACAATCGCAATTGTACAGAGTCATATTTCAACGAGTTAGATGAGCACCAAAAATGGAAGGTAATCACATGATCTCCCGGATCTTCGTTAGGCTTGGATTCGAACTTTGGAATGTTCAAAGACAACTTCGTTGGCATAGGAGGCCAACGCGGATCATGACAAATAGGGTCATTCAACAACCTTGTCAAATCTGGCAAGTGCAAAGTTTCTAGGAAGGGTATTTTGGGTTGTTGGTGATAACCTGGGAAAAAGGGGCCTGGAGTTTGACTGGCACCAGGTTGCCAGGAAAAGTTCGGTTGCTGGCCTGGATTCTGGTAGAAACCATGGCCTTGGCCAACGTATGGATTTTGCTTATGTGGCGACATCATCGGCTGATTTTCCAAAATAGGACATAGATGGTTGGGCATGCATTATATTCGAGGGACTCTGGGAAGGGTTGCCCCATGTTGGTCCCGTGGGGATGGGCATAGTAGTTTGTTTGGGGTTCCATTGATTATGGAAAGAATTACCCCAGATCGACATTCTGGACAAGGGAATGGATCCCTGCCAAGAATTCCAAGGCCCTGATGCGGAAGAAGTTCCTAGGTTTGCCCCCTGTGCAGGAATAGTACCCTGCACAGGAATAGATTGTTCAAAACAAGGATTGCCCCCAGTCGGGAAGGCAGCTGAAAAGAAGGCATTGTTACCAAACGTTTCGGCCAAAGAAAACAGTGTCAAACCTACTAACATATTATGTAAAGGTGGTCCTTGACTCCCGGCTCCAAATAACTATGGTATGTAGGTTGCCCGACAGATTGTTGATGCGAGCCATCGAGTGAAGGGGACAAAGGAGGGATATGACCTCCTCCATAAGGGAAAGCATTAAAAGGAGCAGGAGTTCCCCCCATGTGACCTTGTAGAGGATTGCTAAAGCTCCCTTCCCCCAGACCTGAAGTCTGTAAAGTGGAGTAGAAAAGTATAGGACTTGTACCCAAACTAGGCATCTCGTATGAGAATGGAGGGCCTGTCGCACTTGGTGTGAAAGGGGTTGTGGCTGCTGCCAAAGATGGGATCGAACCACTGTGCGATGTAGAGGCAGTTTAGACCACGGTGGCTCGGATCGGTGATGGTGGGTTAGGAGGTGAAAAATCTCCTGTGGTGACAACCGTAGTGGGAATTGAAGAATTCCCAGAAGGAGTAACAACATTTGTTTCCATTTTTGTGTGCAACACTATCTAGTGCTCGTAAAATTGAATTTGTAGTGTCCCCAAGGCCGAGCCCCGTTACAAATCATGTTATATGCAAAGAATTGTAAATATGCTCTATAGGCTGGTGAGCCAAGTTTTGTATAAGTTGTAGGCTTATGAGTTTTGTTAGGCCAGGGAGCCTAAGTGTTGAAGGCCAGGAGCCTGTTGATATACTTGTATGTATGCAGGTCAATTAATAAAATATAAATACCACCAGTGCAGACCGTCCACGAGGAAAGAGTGATGGGGGACTGAGCGTCCACAGAAGGGGCAAGGAACTAGGGGCTGGAAAGTGGGAAAGGGGCTGAGTGTGGAGCCTAGGGGCTAAGCCTAGGGGGCTTAGGCCTGGAATAATATTTTATTATTATTCCTAAAAATCCATGTGCACATTATTTTAACCTAAGTCCTT
>JASDQU010374461.1:799-11352 GCA_032191745.1 Picea mariana | reverse complement strand
TCGAGGCTTCTACATCATGGATTTTGAGGCAGCTTGAGGGCATTTACATCTAGATACAAGTCTGTACAAAAAGAGTTTCGTACTACAACAAATTTGGGCACATATATTGAGGTTTTGTAGTTTTCTTGTTGATTGAACTGGGTCGTACAAGGCATACAACAATGGAACGGTTTTCAAGGAAGAATGACACAGATTTGAAGGAGTATTTGTGTTGGGTTTGTGAGATAAGTACTATTTTATTCTTGTTGTAACAGACTACTGTAAAATCAGAATATTTCTCTGTGATCTCAATAAAGAATATCTCTTGCACTAGTTTTACCCTTGTGTGTTTTTCTAGGGGCATTGCCCAGGAAATCCTTATGTTAAATGTGGTTGAATGTTGTCTATTGTTCATTTATTTTTTGTTGCTAATTTTCATTTTTCTTAGTCAATGCATTTATGCTCATAAAGCACAGTAGAATGTTGTTAATTTTACTGCATTACTGTTGAATTTATTGGAGGTTGAAATATGAGTTTGACTAAGTGTTTGATGTAATTCGGAGTACATTTTAACAAAAACAATCAAACACAATATTTCTTCATTGATTTATTTGTTTAACATTGCAATGCAATGTTCTTTGGGTTAACAATGTGTCAATGTCATTAACTCCAAGCTATTCCTCATTAAGATTTTTCTACCAAAATTTAATATACATAAATAATCTTTTGAAACATTGCAATATATGTCCCTTTTCCATTAGGATTATAAATAAGTAATGAACCACACCAATAATCATTACTCTGATTTTTTTTTAAATTAAAATGAGAAAAAATTAATCCTTGATAAATCCCCATTCAATCTCAAAAAATAAATATGCATATACAAATCTCCTTCTATTCAAACCTTACTTACCTTACTTTAAGTAGTATGAAAATCTATACTTGTGAATTCACAAAGAGAATGGAACATCTGACTATAAGCCTTAAAACTATTCAAATCAAAGCTAGCGAACAAATATATGAAGGATTCTGATTTGATAAGAAATCGTGTGCATGAGCTTTTGCCAATCCATTCCTAACCACTCAATTCACTATATCTTATCAACAAATACTCATATAACAATATGGGTTAAGATAAAATATTTTTGTAAATGAATACACATTTTCTCTTCATTTTCTCCCATTAACAAATATAAATATGTATATTTTAAACTATCTTTCCTGGAACAAGGTCTAATATTATTCATGCATGTGAAGGATTACAATCTAAACAAATAAGGCACGCACGAAAGATAATAAATGAAAGGTGGAAACTAGAAGCATGAAATATTTCAATGAAAAATAGATATTTGAGCTAACTCTTGATCATTTAGATTATTTGATCATACTTGCAATGCAAGGAATACCTTAAAATGTTACTTCCAATCCGAAACAATTAAATACATCACGAATCATTTCATATGGCAATAGGGAAAGTATATGGTGTCTACTATACCTTCTTATAAATAAACAAAGAAAGAGATTCCTAAATAGATTTTAACCTACCTCACTTATAACTTATCATGGTGAATCTTGTGTAAACAAAATTCCTACAAACATCCTATAGTTCATTATTCAATATTTCATGTATGTAATACTTGAATAGGTTGACTCAAATATGACACTTTTTCTTTCATATGTATCAAATAAATTACAACAAGCAGTTAACAGTGGGTAGCATAATAAAAGAATCCACATAACATATTAGCACAATAAAACCTTGAAAATAATGTAGACTAACACATGCTTGATAACTATAATGTAATGCATAATCATTAAACGACAAGATCAATCTTAAAGTATACATAAGTAGCGCTCGTAATCCAGTGACATGTTTTATTTTGGATTTTTATGACCATCAGGAATGGAAGCTATTCTAAGATACTTGCAAGATTATAATATTCCAATTGAATTTATTCATCTACAATATATTCATTTAAAAAAAAGGTATAAATTTATTACAAGATATCACCCGAATCTTACACAATTGTTTCATTTGGCATAACTTATTTAATTACTATTTAAAATATAATATACTTGCGCAAGAATATCCGAGGTTCGACAATTGTGAAAATATGATATATAGTTGAAAATTATATTTTCAAATCATTGCAAGGTTATAAATAATAATTACGATGATTTTGCAAAAGAATTCTATGGAGACTTGTTACATGTTGTGCAATAAGCTTTAGCTTGAGACACAATTTCCGCAACAATAAATCATTGAGTTGGCGCCAACAATTTGAATTAATTAGTTTATTCAATTTGAAATTCAATTAGTTCTTCAATCCAATAATTTCCACAACATAATATCACGGTTTTCTTAAGTAATTGAATATACTAACAATGATTAAATCTTAGAGCGTTATTATTTTCCAAAAATAGAATTCCGTGGTAACTGATCACTTGAGTTACACCAAAATTCAATGAAATGGTTTACCCACCAAATATGATGTTAACTGACAACTATCTCAATCACAATTTCCATTTTTTAAATTCAATGCAATGGTTTACCCACCAAATATGATGTTAACTTACAACTATCTCAATCACAATTTCCATTTCTTAATGACTTACTGAGGTTAGCGTTGGACATATAGCATTCACAGAGTTAACCCATTTGTTACCTAGTTTACTGATACTTTTATTTATTTATAACTTTGTTTTAGAGAATTACACTTGTTGATAAATAAATCTATATTGGCTAACCCCAAACACCATTATATTCTCATTTATTAAACAAATGTTTTTCAATACTGAAGTTGAGAAATAAATCAAATTTAATGCATACAATTTGACACATTTGTTATGGAAAACAATGTCTTGTGGATATGGGTCATTTGTTATGGAAAACAATGTTTTATGGCTATGGGTCAAGGCCACAACTGAGCAAGACCCTAAAATACCACTGTGAGACTTAAATTAAGCAGTCAATTAAGAAAAACTACTTTGCAATAACTAACTTTCAAGGGAAAGAGGAGAGGACAAACCTAGATTCTGACTTTTGATGTTGTTCCCGCAAGAAGGCTTCGGCTCCAACAGTCTTTTGCAATAATAATTTGAAATATCCTCCACACAAAGAGATAAGAAAGATGCATTTATCCGATAACTAACTAAAACATGATCATTACAACTTTCATAATAGATTCAAATTATAAGATGAAAAATAAATTACAAACATAAATCAACACATTAAATTGTACGAGAATGAGAGATATTTTATTATGAATAGCATAAAAAGTTGGTTACAACCTTGCAACACAGTCCCAAAACTAGGCTCCAGGTTCCTCCACCCAAGGCAAAAGATGATCAAAACTACCTCTGATACTTGTGTTCAAACATTTCCAAGGAAGGAAAATATTTTATTCATGACAAGATAGGGAGAACACAACTTCTGAGAATAAGGGTTTTCAAATGGAAGGGACAATCTCATATGCAAGGGGAAAAGGGGACTTGCAAGACTATAATGAAAATGTCATCATAAGGATGCATTTATTTGTTCTCATTTTCCCCCACCCCAAGGCTCTAATTTATACTCCTTTTTGACAATTGGAGTAGTTATGAATAGGCTGCAGGAGGTCAGGAACCTCATGAATCCATTAACTCTATCTGAAAAGTCGATATTTATTATTTTTTTAAACCAAATTAACATGCACATCGGTTGCAAGCTGGAAGTCGATGTACATACCCGAAATTATTTAATGATAGCCACATAGATCAACAAAGATGGGGTTTTTCAAAAGTATTTTTGAGGAGGAAAAGGGGGGAAATTATCCTACAAGTAGGGAAAGGGATGCAACTCAGGCTAATATGTCATCAGAAGCATATGTGGTGAAAATTGATGCTATAAGAGATTCCCCCTAATGTGTGAGGTTGAAAGAGAAATTGATGTCTGAAATACATTACAAAATAATCATGAGATCATTGAGGGGCCTAGGTAGGAGTAGTTGAATACCAATTATGGAATAGTACCTACAATAGAAACAAGTAATGTACTCTCGTCCCAAGTCAGGCATTCCCATGATCAGGAGTGGTGTAAGAATGGCCACCAAATAAATTACATTGTGGATCCATGTGATATATAAGAGTAAAAATCATGGCCACAAGAAAAATATACAATGGATCCATGCAAATGTAGATCATATCCACGAATGGATACATAGTGGAGCTATGTATCAAAATAAAAAAGAGGATATTCGGAGTCGATGTAGTGAGCAAATTGATACTTTGCAAGTACCAATGTCAAAGATGGTGGTACAATCAATACAACTCGGGTAGGAGCACAAAAGAGGTGATGATTGTACTTGCCTTGAGGTCTTCAAAACAACCTACCATGGTACAAGTATACACTATGAAAATATATGTGTTGAAGTCGAACCCAGTCAGACACCATTTGATTACTGGTCATTGATGTGTATTGTTAACAACGTGAGAAAACACACTGATAATGATAATGGGAATTGAGGTACCCAGTGAAATCTAACAAGTGTGAATAAAGGAGCTGATTCGAACACCTAATAGAATCTATTGATCAAGTTACATTCATGTATTCCCATTCTCAATAGCGAGGGAACTTGCTACTAATGAGGACAGGCCCCAAGGTATTAAAAATGAATCTAGATCCATATCCCATAGAAAGATGTGTTCAATTCGATAGGAAGAGATATGTTAGGAGGAAGGAATTAAGGCATCCTCCATCATACAACACAAGGAGTAGCAGAAATCCAAATATTTAAAAGAACTCGAATGAAAAGATTGAAGGAACCACACTGAGGTATGACTTCGACTTGTACCGGATGGAATGGCACATGTTAGAGAATGTCTAAATAGTAGCCAATTACCAACAAAGACAAGGAATCCACTAATGGGGTCAAATGGAAACCAAGGTACCACATTAATACCTATGTGTGATAATGGTTGTTTATTTCGAACACAAGGGAAATCGCTCAATCGATGACCAATGATGATTGTCATCCGCTAAGCGCAAGGTCACCTATCAATGATGTAAATATGCCTAAGATTCAACTCTAGGTCATACTCTTAGAGAAATAGGTTTTAGTCGAAAATAGTAGACCCACGAGAAAGAAGTCAATAGGGACCTTCTATACTAGCACAAGTGAAATACAAAGATACTTGCAAAATTGAGAAGTACTTGACACAAGGGAATAATGAATTGGAAAGTCAAGAGTTTTTCAAAATGGCCAACACATGTTGACTTCCCTTAAATAGAGACATGACACAAAAGTAACTTGGGTAGCATAGACTATAAACCAGGATCCATCTACAACACAAGAGGCATCAAAAAATGCTCCATGTGACTAGAAGAATAACAGGTCAGAGGATATTATGCTAAAAAAATAGAAAATTCCTCCTAAAGCCATACTAAGCCCAACATAGTGAGGTGAAGACTCATAATATTGTGTTATGTTCAAGAGGGACAAAAGTAGCTTCCATATAAAAAAAATAATAATAATTCCCTTCTTTTTTTTTGTCTTTTTCAAATTATAAAGCTTAAAAAGGAATAAAATAATGATACATTACAATGGAGGAAATGAGCATAGTGGGCGAAAAAATTATTTCCATGCACGAGGAACATACCTTTGCTCAATGTTGTTGTTCTACAGTGGAAGTAAATACAGAGAAAGATACAAGCAAATAAGCAAACACATATCTGACACATAGTTTTTACGTGGTAAAACCTTATACAAGGAAACATCCACACGACAATGATATTTGGTTTATATTATGCAAGGGAGATAATACATCAGCCAGACCACTCACGCTCATGCCTCTCAAGCACTCTCACATCTCACACTCTGCCTGAACAGGCTTACATAGATATATAACACTCTTCACTCAGTTACAAGAAATTGAATACATTTAATGTGCCTCTATCCCTATTCTTAATTTGGTTGATTTGATCCAACTAATTACATAATAATAGGGGCCAAAAAATCTGCCCAATATATAAAAGAGAGTGTAAATTGGTTGGCATTATCCAACAATCTCCACCTTGACAACAATTTATCTTAGTATCATTGTCCAATTTATTCATCTCCTATGCTGCAAGCCAAGAGAAGTCAAGCACCATTGTAGCTTCTCTAATAAAACTAGTTTCAATATCTCGCTTGTGTGACTTGCACGAGTTTGGATTTCCCAAGTCACTCCACCTCCAACATGTCTTCCACAGCTATGTTTTGAGACATATGTAGTGATATATCTCCTTCTATCCAAGACACTTGTAAAATATACATTACAAGTATCACAAACCATCTCAGTGTAACCATTATAGGTGACATTTGTGCTTCTCAAACAATGAAGAACCCATTTCACTGCAGCACCTGAATCTGTCACATATCTGACCATCACCCAGACCACTCACACTCATGCCTCTCAAGCACTCTCACATCTCACACTCTGCCTTAACAGGATTACATAGATATATAACACTCTTCACTCAGTTACAAGAAATTGGTTACATTTAATGTGCCTCTATCCCTATTCTTAATTTGGTTGATTTGATCCAACTAATTACATAATAATAGGGGCCAAAAAATCTGCCCAATATATAAAAGCGAGTGTAAATTGGTTGGCATTATCCAACAATCTCCACCTTGACAACAATTTACCTAAGTATCATTGTCCAGTTTATTCATCTCCTATGCTGCAAGCCAAGAGAAGTCAAGCACCATTGTAGCTTCTCTAATAAAACTAGTTTCAATATCTCGCCTGTGTGACTTGCACGAGTTTGGATTTCCCAAGTCACTCCACCTCCAAGATGTCTTCCACAACTGTGTTTTGAGACATATGTAGTGATATATCTCCTTCTATACAAGACACCTGTAAAATATACATTACAAGTATCACAAACCATCTCAATGTAACCATTATAGGTGACATTTGTGCTTCTCAAACAATGAAGAACCCATTTCACTGCAACACCTGAATCTGTCACATATCTGACAACATCATTGCATGTGAAACATATGTTCTTAACCATTTCATCACATATAATAGACCTCCTATTGAACTTACACGAGACATAACCTTTTCTTCTTTATAGACAAAACCTATGCTTGAATAAAACTTATAATGAAAAGAAACAGAGATAAAAACTGGTTTTACAATGCTCATACTGAACTCCAACCACATCTTACCATTACTATCTCTGTGTATTTCTATGCCCATAATTTTTTTTGCTGCTCCTTGATCCCTCATCTGAATTGCCTTGTCCACCTGAGTCATTTTATTACTGATTTTATCCACGCTTCAACTTGCATCGAGCATATCATCATCAAATAACATCAAGATTGTGAATGTACTATAAACTGTATATTCATTCCTACCCTTTGAAAACTTATGACTCGCTATGAAGGATTCAAACCTCTTGTACATTTTCCTATGTACCAATAGGTCATACAATGAATTATCTAGCATGTAAAAAAATTTACCATTGCAATCTTGAATCAATCATTTTGGTTGTTCCATACATACTATATCTATATCAATGATGACCTTGTGAGAAATAGGATCCCACACACAACATCCCTTTATATCATCATCATAACTTACAGAGATATAAAACAAGAAGGAATTCAGAAACAAAGATTTTAAGTCTCGAAATGATTTACCACTTACCAGTACCTGCAATTATTCCTTTCTCTTATGACCTTGATGCTTCTGCCATAAACAAGAAGATACATATGTCACTTCATATGCCACTTTAGTACTCCCTTCCAGCTTAGAAATATTATCAACCTATGTTGCCTTCATCACTACTAAATTACCTTTCGACAATGTGAATGCTCCACCTTGACCTATATATGTATATCCACAAGAATCCAACACTCCCAATGAAATTAAATTTGATTTAATCTTAGGTACATATCTAACATCCTTTAATTCCCTAACAATACCATCAAACATCCTGATTCTAATACTGCCAACCCCAACAGTTTTACAGGGAATACAATTTCCCATAAACATTACCCCCTCATCAAAAGATTGGTAAGAAATGAACCAATTTCTATGTGAGCACATGTGGTGGGAGGAACCTGAATATAACTGTCATTCTTCTTGATATTCTAAATTACTAGAAACAGATAAAACTTCATCAGTCATACCTGAATTTCTTACAGCCAAATTTGCTTCCTTCATAGAGTTTTCCTCATATTCCTTTCTTTTCCAACAATCTTTCTTGAGATGTCCAGTTTTTCCATAGTACCAACATTTTTCTTTACCCTTTCTGTGTCTTGACTTGTATCGAGAATAACTTATTTGATTCTTCTCTTTAGTTCGACCTCTGACCAACATCGCCTATGAAGTTGAGGTTTCTTAACTAGATTTTCTTCTCATCTCCTCAGCCAACAAATCTCCCACAATAGAGTCATAATCTAAAACATGTGTTGAGCTAAATCTAATAGAGGTGACTAGATTATCCTAAGACTCGGGAAATGAACACAATAGTGTAATATCCTTATCTTCATCTTCGAATTTAACTTCCATACTAGTCAATTTGACTATAAGGGTATTAAAGCTATTTAAATGGTCAACAATTTTTGTACCTTCTTTCATCCACAAACTGTACAATTGTCTCTTCAAGTAGATCATGCTCGTCAAGGACTTCATCATATATAGACTTTCCATCTTACTCCATAAGCCTGATTTTGTATCCTCTCCTACGATATTAAACAAAACATCATCCGCCAGACATAAATGAATGGTACTCAGAGCTTTTGCATCCAGATCTTCCCACTCCTCATTTGTCATGGTTGCTAGTTTCTTTGACTTGCCTACCGGTTCTTTTTGCAACCCTTGTTTCACTAGAAAATCCCTCATCTTGAGCTTCTAGAGCTCAAATTTGCTTTTACCGCTGAACTTTTCAACTTCAAACTTTGAACTCTGCATTTTAGCCATTAGTACAAAACTGCCTAATACCCAAATCACAACTTATAAAACCCTTTTAAATGTGGAGGAATAATAGTATTAACCCAAAATATTTAATTAAAAATATTTAAGATAAATCAAAAAATATATCTTTAAACCTTTTACTCAACAAAAAGGGTCCACAAATAACATTTTAATGAGCATCCTCCACCCACTTTATTCATAATGTTGATCCTCCGTATGCATAATCATAAAAGTCAACCACTCCTTTATTTAATTATACGTTCTGCATAGTAAAACAAAAATGTTTTCTTTCATACCATACCTTTATCACTCCCTTTGTAAAGCATAGGAAACGATGAACACCGGTTGGTAATTGCACCATTGGTTATCACTTCTCTCGCAATGAATTGTGCATCTCTTCCACAACGAGTGACATAGATCTCTGTGTGAATATTAAGTAGAAAATCTCCCTTGCAAGTCTCAGTCATTCATGCAATGGTTGGCTTCCTCTTGCATTCACATCTCTATCACACTTGCAGTGCATCAGGCAGGCTGCCTCACCAGAACAACGTGCTCCCCCTATTTTACCAAAATCTCCTTGCAGATCTCAATATCGCATATCTCCCCTCTTCCAACACTCGTATCGCCCAAATGCTCTTTGCATATACTAATGTCAACGTTCCTCCCGATATGTGTCAGATCCCAGAAGTGTTAGAGAAAAAAATAATACCCCTGTAATGAACCTGGATCTCATCTTCACATGTCAGATTTCATCCAACTCAGTTCACCTTCTCTGATACCAATTGTTGTTCTTCATCGGAAGTAAATATAGAGAAAGATACACGCAAATAAGAAAACAGAGATCTGGCATAGATTTTTTACGTGGTAAAACCCTATACAAGGAAACATCCACGAGACAATGATATTCACTTTATATTATGCAAGGGAGATAGTACATCAGCCAAACCACTCACGCTCATGCCTCTCAGGTACTCTCACATCTCACACTCTGCCTTAACATGCTTACATAGATATATAGCACTCTTCACTCAGTTACAAGAAACTGATTACATTTAATGTGCCTTTATCCTTATTCTAAATATGGTTGATTTGATCCAACTAATTACAGAATAATAGGGGCCATAAAATCTTTCCAATATCTAAAAATGAGTGTAAATTGGTTGGAATTATCCAACAAATGCAATGAATCATGCATAGGATATGGAATCTCAAGGGAGTGTTTCCTCTAGGGATAAAGGTGTCAAGCCACAAAGGAAAAATATTGCATAGCTAGGAACTCATGAGAATGCAAAAATGGCTAAACAATAGCAAGTTGAAGCTAACATTAGGCTCAAAAATGAAAGTAGTAAAATGAAATGCAGTATCACAACTCAACACATAAATGAGGGAGCCCCATAGGGTATTAGTTAGGCTAATAATGAGAAGAAGATACGAAGCTTCAATGCAAAGTCATGGAGGGACTAAACAATGCTCTCGAACCTATGAAAGTATTTTAGCATGGATTCCAAACTGTAAACAAGGTTATAACTATGAAACCCATGAATGGTAGGCTCTACCACATGCATTAAAACACTTCTAAACAACAAAAAAGCTTTAGTGTCACAACTCATTGGGGTCGATCCTAA
>JASDQU010374459.1:20756-50116 GCA_032191745.1 Picea mariana | reverse complement strand
ATGCAGCACGTTTCATGGTCTCAGATGTGATATCTAATCCACATTCATCTAATCTGACCTCTCTAGTGTGCCAAACTGCCTGAGCACATTCATTATCCTTTTGCTGGCTGCTCTGTATGGTGTAAGATCTTCCCCATTGATCAAGACAATATTAGGACACCTCCTCCTTGCTTCTATAATTGACACCATCTTTGGCACACCACATTGACAAGCCACATAGTTACATGTGACAACTAAAAAACTCTGTGTAATTCCAGAAGATATGCTAATAGTGATATTTAATTGCCCTGCAGCCTGCTTCTTGCTTGTACTAAGTCTCTTCTTTAATAAATTGACATGAGCAGGGAATTTATGAGTCTTTGTTTTCTCGTATCATACCCCTGAGTGAAATACAGGGTGATTCCATTTGCATACCCGTGGAATTTTTGAAAGAATTAATACCAAGTGCTTGCAATTTTCTCTTGGCACGCATTGAACTCAGGAAATCTCTTTAACATAGACACGTAATTTGGCTCATACTGTTCCTCTTCTCTTCATTGGTCTGAGACTGTGGTTTAGATGGAAAACAGAGGATAGGGAACTTATGAGAAATAGGGACAAGTACGAGATGATAATGGCAAACAGAGGGAAAGGATATGACTGGATGATGATGCTTTGAAAGGTGGAAGGATATGGATTTAGCAAGTAGTATAAGTATAAATCATAATAAAATTTCCTTAAATTTAATGATATAAATAAATTCAAAGAAGAATTCATACCTTAGAGTATTGTTACCTTTCAGAACCAGATTGAGCTCAGCTGTATGTTGTCAGGTTCTGCTGTATAATGTAAGTATTGTCACAGAATGAGAGGCATGTAGCAGAACACAAATTTTGTTCTTGTCTTGCTTCAAAGCTTATGTTGTTATGAGTCTGATGGGCTGTCCTCTGTGCTGGATGTTTATAGAAAACAGAAGAATAGAATGTTCTTCAAAACTGCAAATTAATGAAACTGTCCATGAGTACCAAAACTGCAAAGTCTTCATCCGAATACTTCATTTTTGTGCAGGTCTACCTATGTGAATAAATGTTGCTGATGTCCTTTTTATTTGCAGAAAACATAAACTATTCAAAAGTGCTATCTTTTATTTACTATCCTACCTACCTACCTAAAGAAAAAGAGACATTTCTTTAAGTATAGGCAAATAACCAATGTAGCCACCGTCTTAGCAGAATCAATAATGAATTCATGCCCTTTGATAGAAGATATAGATGTATAATTACCAAGGCATGCTGAGCAAGAAACCCTGGTTGCTTGATTTCTAAGAATTGCTGAAGAAGAAGAGCATCTGAAGGCTGTAGAACAGATTGAAACCAATGTTCAATATGATGATGCATACCATGTTCTGTTGCTGCTGGAGTTTTTAACTGCTCATTGTTCTCTGTAGGCTGGCAAAGGTGTTCACACAGAACCACTGAATCAACTGTTTCCTCCTCCATCTCTTGAGCTGCAGAGATCTCTTCAAGTTCCTGCAAGATGCACGAAAGTTCCTGCAACAATTTCTTCTTCCGTTCATTCAATCTTGAATCCATTAGTCAATTTTTTTGTGATTTTTTCTTTTGTTGTAGGGGGCTTGCTAAAAACTTTGAAAGTCACATCAACTGATAATAATTCTGAAACCCACACTAGCTTGAAATAAAATGAAATGCACTCTTGCTGAATGGAAATTTGCTTCTACTGAATCAAATGCACATCCTTTTATACTGATGAACTCAACTGCTGAATCAAATCAAATATTGTCGAAATCAAGACTTTGCTGCTGTTGAATAAAATCTACTAAAATGAAAACCCCTTTGTTGCTGAATGTAATCTAACACTGCTGAAATGAACCACTTGCACACTAATGAATTTGAAAGCACTCTTTACTTCTAGAGAAATACTTGCAGAAATCAAATCTACTTGGCAAAGCTTCGGAACCCATTCTCCAATCCTTTTTAGTACCTCCCCAGCAACGGCGCCAAAATGTCAAGCTGCAGATATACCATGTAAATCAACATTTAATTGTCAACCCGGGAAGGTAGACTTAGAGGAACCAGCACAGGAAATGCAGGGCTGGAGAGGGGGTTTAAAGGATGCCAAACTAATCTCTGAACTGTTAAAAGAAACTTGTTGAAAGAAGCTATTGTACTCTACTCTGTTCTGCACTCGTTTGCACTACTCTGTACTACTCGGTATTGTTCTGTACTAACCTCATAAAACTATTATGTATTAATATGCATGTAAAAGATCTACTGCACACTGATTGACTGAAAACAATTAAGTTTCTGCTACTTATTACTCCACACAACTCAGCAACCTTTATAATGCAATGAAACCCTCTACTATAATCAAAAGAAACTTCTCTATCTCATGAGATATCCAAACTAGTTCCTGAATGTTAAGCAGTCTCAATGTGAAAACTAGAGAAATGAAATCAATGGCTGAAAAGATAATGCTAAACCCTCTGTTGCAATCAAACGGAATGTTATTTTTGTTCTATGAAATCAAAGAGAAAACGGCTGAAAGATAATGTCTATTGTAAATGCAATCTACACAGCTACCCTCTGTTGCAATCAAACGGAATGCTATTTTTGTTCTATGAAATCAAAGAGAAAACGGCTGAAAGATAATGTCTATTGTAAATGCAATCTACACAGCTCTGTTTCCATCGAAGGGGGCCCTGCCTTCTCTGTCAACATGCCGTTCTTTCAATCAACGCATACTGAAAATGAATAACCTACAGCGAAAGCAAAATGGAAATAACAGGAATCGTATCACTGAAACTCTGAATTACTTTATTCAAAAGAACAACTACAAGTGCGTGGGCATTCGACCTCCGTTCTATTCCTCTATTTCTCAAACATAACAGCGTTTTTTGATTCCCTTTACATATTTCTCTACATCCTTTCTATCCCGTTTCAGATCTTTTTACATAACGTTTCAGCTCTCTGGCAATGCGTGGCTTTGCGCCCTAGATGAATAAGGAGTTACAAAACGGTTTCGAGAGATCAAGGAGGATGAGACACGTTTTTACATAATCAATCCGTCTAAGATTGCCTGTATTCGTGTCATGGGATTGCATAAACTTTGACAAACGGTTTCCCTGCGTTATGCACGAATTTAAATACTTTGATGCCAGCTATTGGGTTTTCAAACAAACAGTTTCCCCCCTGCGTTACACATGAACGAATTTATGAGTGCGTTACACATGCACGGATTTAGGAAGTGGCAGAGGGCGCCAACTATTCTGTCAAGGAAAGGTCCAGCTGTAGAGATTCCTCCTCAAATCGCAGAGCACTCTGTTTAGCTTATCTTGGCATTTTGCATATTGCCCAATAACCCCATAAACTAAAGTAAATGATAACCTTAACAATTTGCACATCTTGAATAATATTGCCGAAAGCATTCCCAAATAAAACACAAACATACCTTGGTCCTCCACTAGCATTACCGGGGATAACAATAACCCCATGTCTTTTTGCAAACCATTTAACAACTTCAACATCATCAGAAGCACCAGTTGGTAACTTTGCTCCAGAGATAAATTACTCCTTGTCTGCCTTTTACAGCATTTGCACCAAGAGGTGACGGTGCATCCACATTATATGTTTGTTTTTAAACCCTTTCCTTCACCTATTCAGGGCCAAGCTCCAGTGAATGCAAAGCAAGCTTTTGTCCAATGATTGAAGCACATATTGGGATATTATCTTGTGTTTTGAGCGGTTGTGCTCCAAGGCCCATATATGTGTAACAGAATATGAATAGCACAGAAAGAATGCCATTTTCTTAACAAAAGACTTCAGGAGAGTAAACAATATCTTCAAGAACCAGAGAGAAAATGTTATAAATCTGGAGCCCAACATTATTATCAATGGTTCTCCTTCATTCGTTTTCAGAACTTCTAGAGGTATATGGAAGGGGTGTACTCTATCACATTTCTTATTCTTTATAGTTGTTGAGGCACTCAGTATGCTAGTAAAAAACGCACGGAGGAGGGGGATATTAAAAAGTCTAAAAATCACCAGTTCTGAAATCCTTTGCCATCTTCTTTTCATTGATGACATAATTATTTTTAGTGTAGGAACTTATCATGAATTTCAATCCTTGAAAGCCATCCTGGATTCTTTCTATATGGCAAGGGGGACACAAATCATTATAGTAAAACAAAATATGTTGGTTTGTAATTTACAGAAGGAAGTCCTGGAACAACTTGATATTTTCCTTCCTTTTTCTCGTAAAAATATTGAAGCAGGTCTCAAATATTTGGGTTTCGAGTTAAAACCCAACTCATACTGGCATGAAGATTAGTTATGGCTTATTAAGAAAACACAAGCAAGGGTATCATCATGGGCTCATCAGTGACTTTCCCGGGGGGGGGGGGACAATGCTGATCAAATTAGTACTATGTAGAATTCATATGTATTGGGAGTCTATCGCCAAAATTTCGAAGGAAATTTGACCAGAATACAAAAAATTGTTTCCATTTCTTATGGATGAGTAGAAAAGATTTTGGTGGGATTCCCCTGGTCAAATGGATGAAGTTGGAAAATCCTAAGGAGATGGGAGGTTGGGGCATACAAAATATTTTATGGTTCTATAGATCATTAGCGGAAAAAAAGTTGTGGAGATTAATTCATAATAAGATGATATGGGGTTGGGTGATGGCTTCTAAATACTTAGTAGGTAAGTCAATCGTGGATTGGATAAGAACACCAAGGAAAGGGTCCGAAAATAGCTCAATATGTTGGAAGGAAATGATTGAGGCCTTTCCATTAATTGGAGACTGGATAAGGTGGCAAGTTGGAAACAAGAAAAGTATAAAGATTAGAGAGGACCCATGGGTGAATTCAAGGTCAGATCATAAACTCTCTGAGGATTTAATTCATGAACTTCATGGGAAATGAATTTATTCTTTATGGGACATTGAGTTTGGAGGTCAAGATACGTATATGATAATTTATTGGAAATCAATGGAATATTTAAGTCTCAAGGGGGAAAGTGCTGCAGAGTGGGAGGATTACACAAATTTGCTGAAAAATGCATACATCAACTTGTAGGAGGAAGAAGAAGACTCCCTCGGCTGGGAAAGAAACGAGAATTATGGTTGTTATACTATGAATCTAGGATACCTAGTGTTGGAAGAAGAATATGCTAAAGTATATCGCAAGTGGTGGTGGTCCTTTATGTGGGGTTCTCACACCCCTTTAAAAGTATAGATCCTTTCCTAGTTAACTATGGAAAATAAAATTTTAACTTGGAAAAACATAATTAAAAGAGGATGGATAGGTCCGAGTAGATGTGCACTGTGTAAGGAAAAAGAGGAAACAATGCATCATTTATTTTTCTAGCATTTTTTCGCTCAGCAGGTCTCGTCGGCGACAACCACTGAAACAAATTTTCAGGGGTAAGCTTCGGATCTTAGTCTTTGGTTAAAAAGCTGGAAGGAATTTGAGGCAGGTGGCAGTTCCCTCTCACTCCCTTAATTCATTTTTTATTTTCTGTGGTGGGCATGCAATGCATATATATTCCAAAACAGTGAAATCCCTTCATAAGTTTATGAAAGGATGGTGGTGGAGCTGACACTTGAATTCAAGAAAGACGCAAAAATCCAAAAGCCAAGGTTACTCTCTTTGCCATCTTTGGTGGAAGGAGTACCTTGTGCTTTTTTTATGGGGCAAGTCAAGGGCAATGATCTTTAAATTGTCATGGATATTCCACTGAAATAGTTCGTTACAACAAATCTGATAAGTAAAACTGAAATCTACACTATGAAGGATAAATTCCTTTAGATTCTAAAATATTTAGTTATTGATTTTCTACTTATGCATGAAATAGATAAAATGTGGAAAATAGAGAACAATAAAACATAATCACACACCATCCACAAATAACACAAATATTTTCTCTGGGAAACCGTTACGGGAGAAAACCTAGATAGAAGGGGAGGTTGCTCTGCTCTCTTTTCTCAGGTATGGACATAATGCAAATACAAAGGAGAAGGCACTCTCTATGGAGTTTTCTGAGAACTATAGCCTGTTAGGCTACTACAGAACATTAAACCCCTCAGTTATGCTCTCTAATTTCCCACTCCTAGTTGTTTTTCTCTACTATGGAACAAAATACAATGACATAGAATGGAACCCCTTGTCCTCCTAGTGGCCTGGTATTTAACATAGCCCGATAACCATCTAGGGGTAGATTTTTTACTGCCTCAACCCTCAATTATGGTAGGGTTTTTAACCTTCTAGAATCTTCTTGAAATTCCTCATGTGGCTAGCCCCATATGCATGAGTAATGGGGAATGATGTGGCATCCTCTCATACCATGGTGGTCAACACAATAGGTCAACTTGTTGGAGGCACAACTTTTGCATACGAACTTCGATTGATGCATAGTTTGCACTATTGGAAAGGTCTCGGAGTGTAGAACACTGTCAAGGGGGTGTGCACAAGCTATAGACACCAGAAATCCAACAAATTGTCGTTTAATTCCACAAAAATGGCTCTAGAAGGTTCCAGACCCCTATTTTCCAAATTAGGACCTGCCACTAAAATGACCCTGCAGGTTGATTACTCCAATTTTTTCCACTCTGAAAGCATCAATATAGATGAAAAATAATATAATGATCCAATTTGAATCATGCACCCATCATGTGGTGGGGCGAGGGCAGTGTTATTCATATCAGATTCTCATTATTTCAAAGTTTGGTATGCTACAAGTATTGGTTCCAACATGAAGGCAAAGCTCTTTGCATTATGGGTGTTTCTCTTTGTCATAAACTTCCTTAAACCGAGGAAGATTCAAATTATGGGAGATTCAAAGGTGGCAATAGAATGGGTAAATGGGCAGAATTTGATCCACGTCGTGCGGCTAAAGCCTTTGATGAACCAGATTCCCTCCTTCTTATCTGAGATGGATTGGTACTCACACCTTGGTTGATGAATTATCAAAGGAAATGTTGGATCTAGATGCAGGATCCTTTATTATGAAAGAGTTTTATGAAGGCCTACTCATTGAGGAAATGTCCTTCCATCTGTCATAATTTAGCAATTTTAAAGAACTGCATGGATGAATGAAGAGAGGGGTAAATGAAAAAGAGAGACATATAGGTTTTTTTGAGAGGATTTTCTAGAAGTATTTGGAATGTAAGGAGAGTTAAAGGACAAGTAACAACCAATCTTGTGAAGGACAGAAATATGTATCTTCGCTTTTTATGAATATAAAGTTTTTTCTTTCTCGAAAATATATATATATATATACCTATTAAGCGTGAAAATCGTTTTCAGTTGTTTATATTTGCTTTCATATGAAAATTGATGAAAATAACTATGGGTAATGTTTTCCCCTTGTTAAATATTATTTAAAATAATGACAAAGAGTTAGCACAAATATTTTAGGTCTTCAACTTCAACCTTATTCTGACCTCTTGAACCAGTAATGGTAGCCCCCACTCAAGGATGAGCCGCCCCCTCTTTCTGAAACATAGTGGTTGGCAGCAGCCGACAACCGCAAACCCCTTCCCGCATCCCTGAAACCTCACATTCGCCCAGCCCAATGGACACAGAACATCCAAAAGAAACTAAGGAAATCTCGACAACTTCGGAACCACTTCCATCTCATACCCTTAAGAACCAGAAAGTTGAGAAGAAAATTCAATTGACCTGCATCCTGCAGGAAGAGGAAATTCCACAGTACAAAATCTTGTCGGACCTCATGGGGAAGGAAATCTAATACATGCAATACCATGCCCTCATATGCAAATTTATGGGCCTCTGGCCATCTGAGAAATCCCTCATGTGGTGGATCAAAACCAGATGGAATCACAAAGGAGACGTCTCCCTCAAATTGGGGTCTAAAGGATTCTTTACGACCATATTCAACTTGGCGAAAGGTTGAGAAGATTCTTCCAAGAAGGATCATACTTATTCAACTCCGTTGTCCTATATATGTAGATCTAGAAAGAGAAATTCAGTCCGGAAAAGGAAGATTTTACTGCAGCCCCGATATGGATCAGACTATACTCGCTCCCGCAGGAGTACTAGTGCGAGAAAATTATAGAAGGTATAGGGAACACTCTCAGATACTCTGTTAGGATCATAGAGACCACCCTTCAAGGCTGATGTACCTCCTACACCCAAATATGTGTCTACCTCAATGTCTCCAAAGCTCTGCCAACTTCAATTTGCCTCAGATATAGGGACGTCAACTGGCTCCAGACCTTGGATTATGAACACATTCCCTTTCTATGTTGAAAATGCCATGCTCATGGGCACCTTTTTCAGGAATGTCCCCTGAACAAGCAATCAGATCCCCCAAACCCCCAACCCCCCAACCCCCAACCGAAAAAGGATGAGGCATGATTTGAAAAAGTCCAAGCCAAGTGCAAAGCCCAAAATAAAATTCCCACCTAGCCCAACCCCAAAGGCCCCCGCATCAATAACAATTTTGAATCTCTAGCTAACCTCTCATAGAAAGAAGTTCCCGGCCCAAACCCCTCGGTTGAAACCAAACCAAGTGCCCAGCATGGACACGAAAAGGAACTTACTTCCACTAGTTCTCCCTCCCCCCTCAAGTCCGACCCCCAACCACCAAACCAAGATGATCCAATGGTCCCCTATGAACCCTTAAAGGCAGAGCAAGACAATCTAGAATATCTAGATATGCAAGGCATAACAACAACATGTGAATGGAAAGAGGAACACTCGATACCATATCAACAAACAATACTATTTCAAAGTGCCTTGATCAAATCAAGGAATAAAGAGAAAGGATAAGTGACCCAAAAAGATAAGAACACTGTACCTGCATCTTTAGGAATAAAAAACACTTCAAGCAAATAAATTGTTAAGGCTCCCAAAGATGACAAAAAAAGAGGAAGGCCATCCAACAAGAAACTCTTACAAGAACTAGGAGAACTCCTTCTAAATTCTAGAAGGATTAAGAGTATGGAAGAAAAATTATTCTAGCACCCCCAACCTTCCCAATGAAATACATCTCATGGAATGTAAGAGGCCTTAACATCCCTAGTAATCAAAGATACTTAAAGACCTTGATATATGAGGAAAAACCTTCTATACTAATGATACAAGAAACCAAGTGCACTGCCACAACTATGGAAAAAATGGCCACCAGATGTTGGAGAAGATGCAATGTCATAGCAGTAGATGTCAAAGAAGCATCAGGTGGTTTGGCCATCATTTGGAACCCTAGAAAAATCTCTCTTTCCTCTTTCTTCACTACCTGTCGTACTATATCATCCAAATTCCAACCAATAGGTTCTGAACAATCATACTACATCACCAATGTCTACGACCCTCAAATTATGTAGGATAAATTAACATTTCTGCAATCCCTCTCCCTTATTGATCCTCTCTTAGAAATCTAGCTTTGGATCATAGCGGGAGAGTTTAACATTATAACCTCTCTCCTAGAGAAAAGTGGAGGCTTAAACCGACTGGAACAAGACTCTGATAGATTTGAAGAAACCATAAGTGACCTGGGCTTGGTTGATTGGGAAACCACTAATGGAACCTTCACCTGGAGAAACCACCGAGCTACCCAACACCACATAACCTCCTATCTAGATCACTTCCTCATCTCATAATCTCTTCTTCAAAGAAAATTCACCATATAAGCCACCATTCTCCCCTCTCATGGATCAGACCACTGGCCCATCAACCTCCTCATCGACATCCCAACTAGCCCCAAAAACTGTCCCTTCCGCTTTGAATCCTATTGAAAACAGAACCTTCCTTCCACTCCAACTTTCCTTCCTGGTGGAAGGTAGCAGTCATCAACTCGAGCTCCCCGATGGACATACTCCAACAACAACTGAAGAACCTGAAACAACAAATCAAGTTATGGAATAAATCAGACTTTGGCAACACATTTCAAGCCAAAAAACAACTTCAAGAAAGAATGAAAAAAAACCAACATCAGATGATTACTTCAGGGCGTTCCTAGGAGCTAATAGAGGAAAAAGTCTCTCTCATGGCCCAAATAACAGCTAGAGATAAGCACAAGGAAATACTCTAGCGACATAAATCAAGAATCCTATAGCTCCATGAAGGTGAGAGAAACTCAAAGTTTTTCCACAACTCGATGATCCAGTGGAGACACCAGAACATAATTATCTCTCTAAAATACCAACAAGGAAAACAGTTAAGCAACCACCAGGGCATCCAATCAGAGCTTCTTCAATTCTACAGAACTCTAATGCAAGAACCACAACTAAATAGAAAGGATGCAATAAAAAACATTACTCAGCATATTCCAAAAATGATAAATGAAAACCATAATGAATCCCTGATGAGGCCAGTCACCATGGAAGAGGTAGAGAAAGTGACCTGGAAGATGTCGGAAGGGAAATCTCCAGGACCAGATGGATTCACACTGGAATTCTACCAAACCTGTTGGCCGATAATAAAGAATGAAGTCTGGGAAGTAGTGGAAGACTCTATAAAATTCAAAAAAGTCCTCCCAGCCTTCAATGCTACCTTCCTCACTCTCATCCCTAAATAAGACAAAGTTGAACCCCCCCCCCAAAAAAATTTCCCTATAGCTCTTTGCAATGTTATCTACAAACTCATTTCCAAACTCATTGCGAACACACTAAAACCCCTCCTCCCCTCCCTCATCTCCAAAAAGTAGACATGTTTTGTGGAAGAAAGACAAATACTAGACAATATCATCCTAAAACATGACCTTATCCAGTCTCTTCATTGCTCCAAGAACCCCAGAATGCTCATCAAATTAGACCTCTCAAAAGCCTTCGACAAGTTGAACTGGAACTACATCCTCAACATCCTAGCCGCTTTTGGCTTCAGTGAAATTTGGATACAATGGGTTCACTCTATGCTCTCCACGACCTTCTTCTCTATATTGGTTAATGGTTCCCCCTCCCCGACCTTCTCCCTAACCAGGGGTATCCAATATGTAGACCCCCTCTCTCCCTTCCTCTTCATCCTGGTGGCAGAAGGCTTGGGAAGAGATATCAAGGTAGAAGGGGCGCTAGGAAACTATAAAGGGATTTCTCTTCATGGCGAAGAATCCCTAGCCTCGCATCAACAATTTTTGGATGACACAATGTTAATGGCTTCTCTAACTTTGAAGGAATCCCTAACAATAAAGCAAGTCCTCCTCGACTTCTCTGAAGCATCAAGGATGTGTGTCAACGAAGAGAAATCCAAAATATTCTTCTTCAACACACCTCAGTCGATCCAACGTCACCTAACAGATCTCCTAGGGTTCCAACCAAGCAAGCTTCCGTCCAAATACCTGGGAGTTCCCCTAACAAAGAACTCCTTAAAAAAAACAATTTTGCAGGACCTCCTACACAAGATGGAAAAAAACTAGGCAATTGGTCATTTTGTTCTCTCAATATAGCTAGCAGACTGATCCTCATGAAATCGCTCCTTCATGCAATTCCCATCTACCATCTCTCAGTTATAGCAACCCCAAAATATATTCTCAGAGAGATAATAAATCTTGAAAGAGACTTCCTATGGGGCAGCTCGAAAAACAAGAAGAAATGGGCATTAGTGGTGTGGGAAACAGTTTGTCTTCCAAAACTGAAAGGTGTTCTAGGCTTGAGGGATCTAGAAAACCTCAACCAAACTCTAGGGGCTAAGATATGGTGGCATTGGATGACTAATCCCCATTATCAATGTGCCAGCCTCTGGAAAATTAAATATGCCCAAAACTAGCAAACCAGGCAGATCATCGGAATGAACAATGCCCCTCTGGGTTCGTGCCTCTGGAACATAGCTTGGAAAAACCAACACTTGGTTCAAGAAAAATGGTTCTTGGAAATCAACAATGGAATAGACTCTTTATTCTGGGAGTGCGCTTTAAAATAGCTCCCTAGACTGGCAGACCAATCATCTCATCTTAGATTGCAAGCTGGAATGACAACCCAGACGAAGACCAGGTTTTCTCAATATTGGACGGAAGAAACAACTCCCAGTCCCTAGCGGAAATGGCTCCCCTACCACGGTTGGACTGGAAGAAAAGACAATAATAGAATAGAGGGTTTCCTCAAGAAACTCAATAATAGGAAAATCTGAAGCTTTGAAAAACAAGACCGGCTTAGATGGGGAAACAAATATTCTAGAACCTTCACAATGAAAGAAGCTTATGAGATAACTTCCCAGCACAATAATACTCCTCAAGCCCAAATTTGGCTCAATATATGGAAACAAAGCCTATGGTCGAAATGTTTGACCTTCCTTTGACTGATAGCCCTAAACAAAGCGCTCACTTGGGACAATCTCTGCAAACAGGGGCTCTCTGGCCCCTCCTGATGCCTTCTTTTCCAGATGCACGAGGAAACAACTAAGCACCTCTTAAATACTTTCACCTATACAGAAAAACTATGGACCCTCCAAGCGTTTCTCTTTAGGAACTCTAGCCATAACATGAACTCCATAAGGGAAACCATAGAACAATTGCCAAAAACAATAACGCAAAACCCTATCGTCAACAGAGCGTGGATCCTCTTACCTGGATTTCTTACCTGGGACATTTGGAAGGAGCACAACCATAGGGTCTTTAAGCTCCAAGCCTTCATCTAGAAGAACTCTGGAACAAGGTCCTCACTTTAGTCTGGGAAATTATTATGGTCCATCCGTGGGTGGAAAAATACTGGTAGGTTAGCCCGTTCAAGCTATGAATAGTCCAAGGCCTTAAACTCAATGCCAATATAGCCTCCCTCAAAAAGAAACCAACAACAACCCCTCCAGAATCGACATCTCAATGGAACCCCCCAAAAAAGGTTTATGATCCAAAAAGGATCTAGAGATGGCTAAGAACAACTCAAAACTCGCAAAGGCAACTCAGGATGCTCAGAATGGCTTCAGCGGACAGAGAAAGGGAAAAAAATCAAAGTTTCCAAAACTCAATGAAAATGGCATTATTGCGAAGAGCATGTTGTAATCTTTCCAACAACGTAAACGACTCGTAAAACGGAGTTATGAATTGAAAGATATTCACAGTCAAAGTTTTGGTCAACCTAGCCTTGTCAGTAGGGATGAGTCAGCATCCGTATTGTTGACGCCAGCATCAGTACGGATGACGTCATGATCAGTACAACATACATGGAAATCACAAAGGGTGACATGTGTCATGATGATATCAACATGATGACATGGTAGCACCATAGGCCGCAATGTGTCACTCGTTTTTTGACTTTTCAGGTCGACATGTGGACCAATGAAAACATGCCACATGGCAGTTTGTACAGGACACGTGGCATCTGTACACTACATGGCAGGCTGATGGCATCCGTTCAACACGTGGCAGGTTGGTGATGTGGCAGGGTGACTGTACAAAGAGGTGACGTGGGCCAATGTTTGACTGCCACGTGACCCAATCATGGGCTACCACGTGGTAGTGGGAAAATGCCCAATGACGCCCAACAACCGAATTATAAAAAATATATATAAATACAGTCTGCCAAATCTAGCAACGGTTCCACCAAATTTGGTGGCATATTCCACCGCCCGTCAAACTTAGTAGTCCGCCAAAAATTCGGTTGAAACAATATGTTAAAAGGGGAGGCCCATGGGTTCGACCCCGAGACCTCCGCCTAAACCTCCGATAACCAATCCCTGTAAATAGTATCCACTAACCAATGCACCCAACAACCTTTTATTGCATAACCGCGTGAAATTTTATTATATAAAGGGGCTTCTGCCAGTGTACGAGGAGGAGAACCAAGGGCACGGTCGTAGGACAGAGACACAAATTTCGAGACAGGGCATGGATTTCGAGATAGATCCCAGTAATTAATTGCAGGTGCAGGCACGAAAACCGAGGTGAGATTTTTCTTGGGTCCAAAAGTGCCAGACTCAGATCGAGGTGAGGAGACAATCATTTTTAGGTAATTTGACGCCACGAACGCAGTGGTGATGTTTGTTTTCTGATATGAGCAAATATTTTTTAGCTTAACTCCAGAATGAGGTATACTTATGTATTTTGCCCAATTCTTTTGTGGAGTTAATAAAAAGGCCTACCCATTTGAGAGAAGGACCCAGAAACGTAGTCCACCAGGGAAGAACTTCGTTATCAAGTTTTTGCATTCATATTGCATGCTTATGTCTCTTTCCTTTTGAGCCTTTTCTTCTTTATGGTGTACTTCAGTTTATGATCATTTAATACAATTCTTTAATGAGTCACCAAATGAAAACATCCTGGATCATATTGGTATCAGAGTGAGGTTGTCTTTGAATTGAATTGTTTAGTATAAATGCTTACTAGGGCCAAGCATAAGCAAGGTGAAGGAACTCTTAAGACTTTCAATCCCAAAGTTGATCGTGCATCTCGAAGGAAGAAAATGGCAGAAGAGGACAAGCATGGTGAACAAGAGAAAAACTTTCACATGGTCTTTTATCGCATGTCATAAATGGTCCAACGAATGTATGGAGATTATGATAAGTGGATGAAGAAGAAAGAGAATAAAAAGGAAGCACATGCAAATGATGATGCTTCGGTAAACCAAGGGGCTGGAGGAGATCCTCCTGAGTCTCCATCTTCACCTTCAAGTTCTAGTTCTTCTTCCTCTAAGCATTCTCATCATTCTCATCATTCTAGCCGTAAAGCCTCTTTTAAGAAACCATTATTAAAGCTTGATGTAAACTTTGCTTTACCTATGTTTAATGGAGCTGCTAATCCTGAAAAGCTAGATAATTCGATTCGACAGGTTGAAGTATATTGTCGTGTTCAACATATTGATGAAGAGGAAGTTAAAGTGCAATTGGCTTCTCTTTGGTTGGAATGCACTGCTCTCGTATGGTGGGAGAGAAAGCTTCAGGACAAAAGTAAGTGTGGTAATCTTCTTTCCTCATGGTCGGAATTTAAATTAGAGATAAGGAAGTAGTTCTACCCATTAGGGTATGTTCATAAAGCAATGATGGAATGACAAACTTTAAGGCAAAGTAAAGGTCAAATTGTACAAAGTTTCACAGAAGAATTTAGGAAGAAAGCTCTTGCATTGAACATTCCTTTGGATTCTTATGAAACTTTAATGAAGTATATTGGTGCACTTCATAGTTATATTCGTCATACTTCGATCTTGTTTAACCCCACTAGTCTTGATGAAGTTTGTGTGCAAGCCACTCACCTTGAGAATAGGGGGAAACATGTTCAAGAAGATCCCTTGAAGAAACCTTCCAATCTCCCACTTAAACCTTTAAAGAAGTTTAAAAGGAAGGACAAGAAGACCACCACAGTAACGAGAAAAGGAGCAAACCATTTTGCACTCATTGCAAGAAGAGCGATCACGACGAAGAACATTGTTGGAAACTTCATCCAGAAAAGAAACCGAAACAGTTCGGCAAAAAGGGGAAGACAAAAACTATTGCTACAATGTAACAAGATCTTGGTTCTGATTCATGAGATGAAGGAAACATCACAGTGGTTGGAGTACAAGGTAAAGATTGTCTTCATGCTAGTTCAAGTTCCAATAATTAATCTCATGATGATGAATGAAAGAGGAATGAAATATTTAATATAAGAGTTGTATCTAAACATACTAAGATAGATACATTATTTGATTTGGGTTCCCAAGTAAACTTAATATATGAAGCACTTGTCAAGAAGATGGGTCTTGAAATGAAACCACATATGAAGCCTTATCCTCTTGGTTGGATATGTGATAAAGAAAAAATTAATGTCACCAAACAATGTAGGATCATATTTGCTATTGCTTCAAAATTGATTGATGAAGTGGATTTGGATGTTGTACCACTTGATATATGTGGCATAGTGTTGTGAAGTCCTTATCTTTATGATAGAAAAGCAATGCTTTTTCGTTATGAGAAGAAATACCACCTTACTAAGGGGGGAGTGGAATATATTGTTAGAGCACACAACATGAGGGTAAATACGACACTTGTTGGTGCAAGGAAAATGAAAAGACTCATAAACACTAATAAGAGATATGTACTCATGGTCATCAAAGAGAAATATGTCGGGACATCCGACGCTTTCCAAGGATGTGATCCATCTCATAAAAGGGAATTAATTGATATTGTTTCTAAGTATGATGATATTTTTCAGGAACCATATGGATTACCTCCTAACAGGGAAATCCAACATGAGATACATCTTCAGCAAGATTCTCCTCTTCCTAATGTAGGCATGTACAGGATGTCAGTTGTTGAGATGACAGAGATCAAGAAGCAGGTACAGGTCTTATTGGATCAAGGGGTCATCATGCCTAGTTCATTTCCTTGTGGTTCTTTGATCATGATGGTGCAAAAGAAAGATGGCACATGGCGAATCTGTGTCGATTACCTGGCCTTAAACAAAATCACGGTGAAAAATTGATACCATCTTCCTTGTATAGATGATTTACTTGATCAGTTAAAGAATGTTGTTTATTTTGCTAAGTTGGATTTGCGCAGTGGATATCATCAAATCAAGGTCACAGAATGAGATGCATGGAAGACTGCCTTTAAAACCAAACAAGGATTGTTTGAGTGGTTAGTTATGTAGTTTGGGCTTTGTAATGCTCCAACAACTTTCTTGCGTGTGATGAAGGATGTATTCAGGCATTTCCTAGACGACTTTATGATTGTGTATCTAGACGATATTCTTTTTTTTAGCAAGACTTGGGATGAACATGTGAGGCATGCAAGGCAAGTATTGGATACTTTGCAAAGGGAAAAGTTGTATGTAAAAATGTCTAAATGTGAATTTGGCAAGACTGCACTTGTATACTTAGGTCATATTGTAGGAGGAGGACAATTGAAAATTGATCCTTCCAAAATTGAGGTAATTGTAAATTAGCCTGAACCAAAAAGTGTAATCGAGGTCTGAAGCTTCTTAGGTGCAGTACAATATTGGATGAGGTTCATTTCAAAATTCTCCTTTATAGCAGCTCCTTTGCATGCCTTAACCGATGTGAAGAACACTTTTCAGTGGGAAGGAAAGCAACAAAAATCTTTCGACACTTTGAAGGAGAATATCAGTACCGCACCAGTATTAGCACTGCTAAATATTCAAAAACCTTTTGAGATTGAGACAAATGCCAGCGGATACACCATGGGTGTAGTATTGATGCAATATTGTAAGCCTATCTATTACCACTCTGAAAATTTTAACCAAGCTGTTGTTAGTTATCCTACATATGATAAATAGTTGTATGCATAAGTTCAAAGCGTAAATAAATGGAAGCACTACTTGTTAGGGAAGGAAAATATCATACATGTAGATCACCAACCTATTAGCACTAGAAGTCACCTCCAAATTTCATTGGAGGTAAGCCCAGTACCCATCAGAGCTTTATGTCACAGGTTGGTTTTAAATAGGTCAAATGGGTGCAGACTCAAGATGATATCGTTTTAATTTAGAAAACTGGACTGGTATGCAGCTGTAGGTGAGGTCTTGATTAACTTCAGTCAGTAAGTTGGAGTAAGGGTGAATAGGAGGAAGATTTAGTGAGAAAGGTGTAGAGGTCCACTATGAACATCAGATTTTCCAGTAGCCTAAGGAGGAAAAACTTAAATACAAGGTCCTCTTGGATTCAAATTTCAAGGAAGCTGAAAGAAATCATAATACGGTTACAACAATCAATGTGAATCAATCAAACATGAACTCTCTCAGTATCAGAGGCAAATAAGATGGAGTAAGAAAGATGACTTAGATTACCCAAGATGTCTCACAAACAAATACATAACCAAAGAACCAATGTTCTTCATCAAAAGTTTACAAAACGGGAGCACTACTCAATCACCGACCATAACAAAATATCGAAACTGAGTATATATACTCAAAACTACTACAACTACCAGGAGAGGGATCAGACCCCTACATTCAAAGTTTCTAGTCGGTGCCCGCTCTGTCAGACTGTGTAGGCCTCCTTTTTTCAGACGTGAGACATGCACAGTTAGGTGTTTTACAGTAAATCTATCCAAGAGGAAGCTTCAGGTGGACAGTCTACCTTTATGGCTGATCTCTACAACGCTTTCCATTTATGGGGTGAGACGAGGTCTCGACTGCCGACCCCATCTTCAATAACTTCCTCCATTGGGATCAGGACGAGGCCTGATGCCCATGAATGTTTCCAGGCGGTGCCTGCCACTTCTTCAAGTCTGCCCTGATGCCTCGAGACTCTATAGATCTTCTTCCGTGACCAAATACGGGCATTTTCGGAAACTCAAGCTTCAGGCGCTAGCTCCTTCTTCATCACTCCTTCGTGCTTGTGACCTCGGGTCGTGATCTAGTGCTTATCCCATATGATGCTTCGGCATTTCGCACTTCGGGATATTTCACATTACTTGACTACAGATTCCCTGATGCCCGAATGACGAAATCACTCCTCTCAGATCGATGGTCGGATCTGCCATGCATCCGAAGGTCGCGATTGCTTCTTTGAAAACCCAATTCACCAATCATGCGCTAGGTGCTTACCTTTCTTCTTGGTCCCACCTCCTATGTGACTTCGCTATGACCTGGGGCTCATCTTCAAGGTGCTTCAAGACTTTCAATGTTTCTCATTTTAAAACTCCTGAAGTAAAACTCCCGGAGTGATAGATCTGATGACGCGTGGCTCTTGCTGATCAACGACTCGGATCTATTTCGGGCCTTCGTCCACTTCGGTAGCTTCAACAAATTCGACGTTTTGGCAGCCTTGTGCAGGCCATGAACTTTGACAACCTGTTTCCCTTGACAACTATATGTGATAACATTTGGCTCCACAGGGGATGGCATGCTCCCTGCAAGTTGCCAAGAACAAGTAGTTCCAGTGCCTTAGCTATTGGGTTATGGATTCATGCTCAAAAAATGTCCTACTGAGGATTACAGGCCGATAATTACTCTAAACAAAAGAAAATACATGGGCTCTAGAGGAGCTTAATTATGTACAATCCTATACTAACTGATCTTTACAAAGTGCTAGGTGAAAACAAACATCCACCATATCCATTCAAGTAACTTCCTAACTGGAAGCTCTTTTACTCTGTCAGCGACTGATAACAAATGATGCAATCGTGACAGTAGAGCGGTTACATCCTTCATCTTTCCTCCAAAGGCCAAAGTTGAGATAAATCTAGGAGGATCCAAGGCATGAAGTAAATACAACTCCATGTACTCGCTGACAAGCTCATAGAACGAGTGGAAAACTCCAGAAAATTTGTAACAGACAACCCGATCTGCTCCACAACTACTCACACATGGTTGAATGTATCTGGTAAGCACAGGTGGATGAGAAGTTGATGCCGGCTGAATGATCCTAGGTGGTGGATGCTCACTCACAGGCTCAGGGTAGGATATAAACTGCTCATTTGGCTTTCCCTCTTCTTCTTTATGGCTCTCCCAAGGGTCAGAGTCATAATCTTCATAAACACGACCCATGGGAAAGCTCTTCTCTTGGACTTTTGCAGGCCCAGGATGACTGATTTCCACACAATGTTTTCCTTCAATGTATAAAGGAAAAGGTTTTATTGCATGCTCTTGGAAATCCTTCATATCCAATTCAGAATCTTACTCATAGCTGTCATACACGGGTTGGCTGGTACTAGGCGATATTTGCTCATTTACAGGTTCTGAACAGGAGATAAACTGCGCATTTGGCTCCTCTTTTTCTCTTTCATGGCTCTCCCAAAGATCAGATTCACAATCATAATAAACAGGAACCATGGTACAACTCTTCTCTTTGTCATCTTCATTGGGATATTCATCGCAAGTTGTTTTCCTTGGCCAGTATCCGAAATCACTTCTTCGTCATAAGTAGGGCTGCCAAGCACATTTGTTTCGAGGACCGTAATATCCTCTGCATCTTCATAAGAGCAGCAAGAACGATCTGCTTTCAATTTCTCTATTTTTGCAGAAAGTGATTTTACCAGTCCCACCATCTCACCCAAAGCATCTTCTTCATCCTCACAGTCTGCATTAGAATCTGCTATATTCTGAACACAATCGTTATATTCCTTACAACAGTTATGAGAAATAAACTCAGAGGAATAAAACTTTTGACAATGCCCATTGAAATCGACATGAAACTGCTCCAGTGAGGAGATGCTAGCAGGGGGTAAGGAGTGGTACCAATTGCAAACATCTCCTGCTAACGACATCATGAACATCTTTAATAATACATCCTCATGATGTATTTCCCATTGATGCATGAGTTCATGAAACTCAAGGAGATGATGAGTAGGGTTGTCCTCTTTACGCTCTCTAAATATGGGCAAATAATCATCCCATTCATTTGGAGTAGGAACAACATTAGGAAAACCAGGAACAAAGGAGAAATTAAAAGGAGCATACCTCTGAACCAAGATTCTTTCCATTTCAAACCAGTGGAGTCGCCAATCGATCCTTTAATCATGGAGTCACCAGGTGAATTATATGCAGTCTGAATGTGTCTGGTCTTTGTTCACCATCAAAGACCAGACCTGATCGTTGTCAATCTCCTAGGGAACTTTCAAGCTGAGAAATCAGCTGCTAAAAGCCTTCTCGAAAATGTTCTCTGGGTCATCTCGGGTGTGCTAGAGGCAGTCACAACCAAAAAATTGGAGTTGAGACAGTGGAGTTGCTAGGTGCAAAAGCAATCTTCCATGGTTCTGATATCTGATGCACCTTCAGAATTAGAAGCTCGTTGCCATTCTACCCAAGGAAAAGTCTTCAATTCGTTCCCCAACAACGACACCAGAAATGTTAGCACTAGAAGTCACCTCCAAATTGCGTTGGAGGTAAGCCCAGTACCCATCAAAGTTTTATGGCACAGGTTGGTTTTAAAGAGGTCAAATGGGCGCAGACTCAAGATGATATCGTTTTAATTCATAAAATTGGACTGGTATGCACCTATAGGTGAGGTCTTGATTACTTCAGTCAGTAAGTTGGAGTAAGGGTGAGTAGGAGGAATATTTAGTGAGAAAGGTGTAGAGGTCCGCTATGAACATCAGATTTTCCAGCAGCCCAAGGAGGAAAAACTTAAACACAAGGTCCTCTTGGATTCAAATTTCAAGGAAGCTTAAAGAAATCATAACAGTACTATAATCAAACATTTATCATAATACAATTACAACAATCCATGTGAATCAATCAAACATGAACTCTCTCAGTATCAGAGGCAAATAATATGGAGTAAGAAAGCTGACTTAGATTAACCAAGATGTCTAAAAAACAAATACATAACCAGAGAACCAATGTCCTTCATCAAAAGTTTACAAAACGGGAGCACTGCTCAACCATTGACCATAACAAAATATCGAAGCTGAGTATATATACTCAGAACTACTGCAACTACCAGGAGCGTGATCAGACCCCTGCATTCAAAGTTTCAAGTCGATGCCCGCTCTGTTAGCCTGTGTAGGTCTCCTTATGTCAGACGTGAGACAGGCGCAATTAGTTATTTTATAGGAAATCTATCCAGGAGGAAGCTTCGGGTGGACAGTCTGCCTTTATGGCTGATCTCTACAACACTTTCCATTTATGGGGTGAGATGAGGTCTCAAATGCTAACCTCATCTTCAATAACTTCCTCCATTGGGATCAGGATGAGGCCTAACACCCATGAATGTTTCCAGGCAGTGCCCGTGACTTCTTCAAGTCAATCCTGACGCCTCGAGGCTTTGCAGATCTTCTTCCATGACCAAATACCTGCATTTTCAGAAACTCGAGTTTTAGGCGCCAGCTCCTTCTTCATCACTCCTTCGTGCTTGTGACCTCGGGCCGTGACCTGGCACTTATCCGATATGACGCTTCAAGATTTCGCGCTTCGGGAGATTTCACATTACTTGACTATAGATTCCCCAATGCCCGAATGATGAAATCACTCCTCTTAGATCGACGGTCAGATCTACTATGCATCCGACGACCATGATTTCTTCTTTGAAAACCTGAGTCACAAATCATGCGTTGGGTGCATACCTTTCTTCTTGGGCCCACCTCCTATGTGACCTCGCTATGAACTAGGGCTTATCTTCAAGGCGCTTCGGGACTTCGGGCGCTTCAGGCTTGGGCCCTTCGAGACTTTGCAATGTTTCTCATTTTAAAACTCCCAAAGTAAAACTCCCAGAGTGACAGATCTGATGACACGTGGCTCTTGCCGATTAATGACACAGATCTATTTTGGGCCTTTAGGACTTCGGGCCTTCGGCCACTTCGGTAGCTTCGGCAAATTCGGCGCTTTGGCGGCCTTGTGTAGGCCGTGAACTTGGACAACTTGCTTCCCTTGACAACTATATGTGATAACACAACCCTTACAGTATCTACAAGCAGAGACCAAACTACAACAATCTTGACACTACAAATGGATGGGTTTTCTACAACAATTTCATTTGGTAATCAAGTACAAGAAGGGTACAAGTAACAAGGTAGCCGATATGCTTTCTAGACCTCCTATTGTTGCTTCTATTATTTTGAAGAATACTTCTTTATCTCATGATAGCTATGTAGAACAATATGTCATCGATGAAAATTTTAAAGAAGTATATGAGAAGTTAACCCATGGTGCACATGTAGAGAACTATTGTCTACAGGGAAAACTACTCTACCATCTTGGAAAGCTATGCATTCCTACAAGTGAACGAGTCCATGTAATATGAGAAGCTCAGACTTCTCTTGTGTCTGGGCATTTTGGGGTAGGAAAAACTATGGTTCATTTGTAGAGGTTTTGTTACTGGCCTCAAATGAAAGAAATTGTAACTAAATATGTAAAGGGGCGTGTGATGTTGTGATGTGTTCTACTTGTAAGCCCACTAATAGAAAATTGGGGCTATACTCACCACTTCCTGTTCCATCCCATCCATGGGAAAGCATTTTAATGGATTTTGTAGGGGGTTTACCAATGACCAAAGGGGGTCATGACTATTTGTATGTTGTAGTGGATAGGTTCAACAAGATGTGTATCTTGATGCAATGTAAAAAGAAGATCACTGCTGAGCAGACTGCTAATCTCTTCTTTCAGTATGTTTGGGTTCATTTTGGGTTACCCACATCCATTGTCTTGGATCGAGATACTCGATTCCTTGGGGATTTTTGGACTAGCTTGTGGAGAATGATGGACACCAAATTGAAGAGGAGCACTTCTTTCCATCCATAGACCAACGGAAAGACGGAGGTGGTAAACAGAACATTGGTACTTTTGCTTCAAGGCTACTGCAACAAGCATCCTAAGTTATGGGATGAGCAAATACCCTATGTACATCATGGTTATAACCAAGCTTTACATTCATCCACTCAGAGTTCACCTTTTGAGACATGTTTTGGGTACCTACCCAAGTTTCCTTTGGACTTAATGTATGGGAGAGATGCCAATGTGAATGAAGAATGAACATAGGACAGAGCCCGCAAGTTCATCTAGAGGATCCAGTAGATACACCAGACAGTTAGGGAATAGTTGTAGAAAAATTCAACCACAGTATAAAGCTCGACATGGAAAGCACAGGGTTGATCATCAGTTCCAGGTTGGAGACCGGGTATGGGTTCACATCAACAAGGAGATATTGAAGGGTGAAGGCAAGAAACTCAAGCCCATTCGTTATGGACCCTTCACTATCTTGGAAAAAAGCAACACTAATGATTTTTGTTTAGATCTTCCACCTTATATGCAGATTTACTCTGTTGTGAATGTAGAGAACTTGAAATTTTTTTAGCCTCCCATGATCATGGATCAGGATGAGGAAGTTTCAATACCTTTAGTTGATGAGTTTGCACTTGAGTACTTGGATGAGTTACAGGAAGATATCATCCTAGACAAAAGGATGAGGACTTCACGCAGGTGTGATGTTCATTATCTTCGAGTAGGCTTAAAGGGAACACATCCAAGCAAGGCAAAGTGGATTGAGAAGGAAAAAGTGAGGGGACTCTTCCCTCACTTACCTGTTGATTGATGAAAGATTTTGGTGGTCCAAAAAGCTCTCAGTGGTAAGGCGTGATCCAAAAAGGATCTAGAGAAGGCTAAGAACAACTCAAAACTCGCAGATGCAACCCAGGACGCTCAGAATGGCTTCAACAGACAGAGAAAGGGCAAAAGTTCAAAGTTCCCAAAACTCAGTGAAAATGACATTATCGCGAAGAGCGCGTCATAAGCTTTCCAGTGACGTAAACGACTTGTTAAACATAGTTACATATCAAAAGATATTAATGGTCAAAGTTTTGGTCAACCTAGCCCAGTCAGCAGGGATGAGTAAACATCCGTACTGCTGACGTCAACATCAGTACGAATGATGTCATCATCCGTACAACATACGTGGCAAGCGTAGAGGGAGACACATGTCATGATGACATCAACATGATGATGTGGTAGCACCAGAGGCTGCCACGTGTCACTCGTTATTGGACTTTTCAGACCGACATGTGGACCAATGAAAACATGCCACGTGGCAGTCTGTACATGACACATGGAATCCGTACACTACGTGGTAGGCTAACGTGGCATCCGTACAACATGTGGCAGGCTGACGTGGCAGATAGGTGACGTGAAAGGGTGACTGTACAAAGAGGTGACGTGGGAAAATGCCCAATGACGCCCAACAACCAAATTATTAAAAAAAATTATAAATACAGTCCGCTAAATCTGGTGGCGGTTCCACCAAATTTGGTGGCATATTCCACCACCCACGAAACTTAACAATCCGCCAAAAATTCGGTTGAAAAAATATGTTAAAAGGGGAGGCCTGCAGGTTCGACCCTGGGACCTCCACCAACCAATGCAACCAACAACCTTTTATTGCATAACCTCCCGACATTTTATTATATAAAGGGGCTTCTGCCAATGTACGAGGAGGAGAACCAAGGGCGTGACTGTACAAAAGAGACACGAATTTCGAGATAGGGAATGAATTTCGAGACGTAGACTAGTAATTAATTGTAGGTGCAGGCACAAAAAATGAGGCGAGATTTGTCTTGGGTCCAAAAGTGCCAGACTCATATCGAGGCGTGAGACAATCATTTTTAGGTAATTCGACGCCACGAACGCAGTGGTGATGTTTGTTTTTTGATATGAGCAAAGCTTTTGTAGCTTAACTCCAGAATGAGGTATACTTATGTATTTTGCCCAATTCTTTTGTGGAGTTAATAAAAAGGCCTACCCATTTGAGAGCAAGACCCGAAGACGTAGTCCACCAGGGATGAACTGGGTTATCAAGTTTTTGCGTTCATATTGCATGCTTATGTATCTTTCCTTTTGAGATTTTCCTTCTTTATGGTGTAATTTAGTTTATGCTCATTCAATACAATTCTTTAATAACTCACCAGACAAAAAGATCCCAGATCAGTTTGTCAAGATGAACTTTGATGGGGCCTCAAAAGTAAATATGGGACATGCATGGTATGAAGGAGTCTTTCGAACCAACAAAGACAGTGTGAGACTTTATGGGGGTCAAATGAGGATAAATACCAACAATGCTGCAAAACTCCAGGCCCTGGAAGAAAGGATCTATGTAGCCGAGGCACAGGGTTATGACAAGCTAATCATAGAAGGTGACTCCTAAATCGTAATCAATATGTTCAAAAGACTGCAACACGAGTCCCCAACTTCGAAAACCACAAAAGGTTGGCATCTAGAGGCAATCCTGGAAGCCCTTCAACAAATGTTGGTCTCCATGCCTATAATCATACCCAAACATGTGAAGTGCTCGACCAACAAACTCGCAGACTAGTAAGCTAATGAAAGCCTTGAGATTAAGGAGGATTTGTGGGACAAGGCCTGTAATCTCTTATAGGAGGAGGGTTTCACCCAATCTTGTGCCACAATCACAAGACAAGACCTTTACACCCAGAAGCACGAGCAAGGGGAGTGACCAAACCACCCAGGAAGTCAGAAGAAACAACTACAACAAGAACGACCCCGAGGCAGAGAGGGATTGAGAGAAGAACAAACTAGGTGGAAGCCCAACCAGGGATAGATAGGCCCCTCCTATCATGTCGACCATCGTGTCGCGTTTCCCTCTCTGCCACCTGTGTTCCACTTAACCGCACAATGGGGCCATTTCTCATTGGCTGTTCTCTGACCCTATTGGGATTTGTTCCTGTTGGCCATTTACTAACCCTGTAGGGATTCATCCCCATTGGCCAAATGCTAGCCCTGTCGGGATTCGACGGTTGCCAAGTCAAACGAATCGACCTCATTGTAGTGCCGAAGCGCGAAATATGAAAGAGGTGCTACGTTTATTCGGACTGTGATCATGACCCGTGACCACATGGGAGCGTGGAGAGAGAAAGAGCCAGCTTACGCTGGTCCTCCATGGAGGTTTACGATTTTTGATTGGGCAGAAGACCAGAAAAATCCGATTTAGGTAGTGGGTATGTGACACCTTTACACCCAGAAGCACGAGCAAGGGGAGTGACCAAACCACCCAGGAAGTCAAAAGAAACAACTACAACAAGAACGACCCCGAGGCAGAGAGGGATTGAGAGAAGAACAAACTAGGTGGAAGCCCAACCAGGGATAGACAGGACTTGACTTTACAAGCGATCGAGTTCTCGGAGGAAGGATGTGACGTGCCACAAATCCACATCAACACCTACCATCTAAGTGACCTCCATAGTTTCGTTGACAAAAAAAGGTGGGGAAGGCCTCACGAGGCTCCTCCCAACAAGAGAGGTGCACCCCCTCACGGAAGAAGAGTCAATGAGGAATGAAGACGGAGGGGGGATCCCCGAGACTAGTGGGGGCTAGTAAATGACCCTGCATATCAATCATCCCCTCTTGCATGTGAACATATCAACACTCATCGGACTCTTTGGCAATCAGATGACGCCCGACTGCCAGCTACCCACAAGGACTGCAGTTGACAAGACCGCACCTTGAGAAACCCACTGCAACATTTAAGATAGGGGAAATATTTCGAGAGGTCAGGGGGATTGATCTAGCAAGACAACCTTGAGATCTTCCGCCAACTCACTTGAAAGGACAAGCACCAGAACCAAGGGCAATGTGTCAATGACACCCGAACACCAACTAGCAAAAGAAGGCAAGATTCTCGCGCTGACACCCACCATCAATAGTTAAGACATTTATTGACTGCATCCAATCGCGAGGATGAGAAAAGTAGGGAACGATGATTCTCCCACACGGATAAGGATTCGAGAGGAAGCCCGAGGCAGGGCCAACAAGACAAAGGGAAAACATACATAAATGAGAGTAATGGGGCGTCCTTTGGATGCCCAGAATCACTCTTGTCCCTATGATAACCTCTCAGATGGTGAGCCCCTCTCCTTAGTGTACGAACACAACACTTAGTGAAATTTTGATGCCGAATTTGCAGCTCGAGATCCTGGCTCAGACCTTTCGGTTCCCCTTCGCTGATATTGAGTGATCTTTGGGAAATCCTCTCTCAATCTGGTACCCCCCTTCAATTCGGGCTCTTATCAGACATACCATGGCCTCCTAGCATGGTTATCCTCCCCGTTATATATGTGGCTCGAGTCTTCGACCTGGTGCTTCCTCTTCAAGGTGACATGAGGAGAGGGTACCCGAATCTCGAGCCCAACATGAGGCTTTTAACGTCACCAGGAACTACACTTCAAACACTCAGAGATTCTAGAGAGCTCTGGATGAAGTGGAAGACAGAGTCAACGAGGATTGAGAGATGACTATAGATACAAAAATAGTTGAGACCATTATCCACTGGGTCCCAGATGTTGGCTATACTAGGGGCACATACACTCGATAATGGCAGACTGTCAAACTCTACTGGCACCTCAAGACGCTTCTAGGCCAAATGCTTCAAACCAGAGAAGACACATAAAACATGGTATAGCTCTAGCTCGATGGCCTCCACTTGATGGTTCGAGAGATCCTAGCCTGCCTCCCTCAAACAACTCATCATCAGCCTTCGGGGCACCATGAATCTCAGCTCACCCTTAGACCTCAGGCGAGGGGCCTTCGGTCCCATGAAGTGGGTTCCCCGACAATCCTTTTTTTGAAAATGATAGTTTTCAGTAGCTATAAGCATGGTACTTTCAACAGAACTTTGGTTTTTAAGTTTTTTTGCACTCTCCATAAACAATATATTTGGTCGAATGATATCTACCTTTGTTGTTGGTTTGGTTTCCTGAGTGGCAAGCCAACAACAAGGATTTTTGGATTGTATGATATTTTAAATCTATAATAGAATTTTGTCAGTGAACTTGAAAAAAAAAGTTTTCCCCTTAAAAATCTTGTAGAAAAGTTGTCCTTTACATACATGCAATTTTTTCAACTTTTTCATAGAAGTTTATAGCATTTTCATTCCAAATGCTAATTTTGACATGCCCAACCTCAAACTTGGTCATGAGTTTGGTCAAATTGTCATGTTTTTCAAAATATGAGATTTGGAGTAATGCACAAAATAAAATAAAAAGATTTCAAGTATTATTTAGTAAATAATTTAGAATTTGAGTAAAGGTAATTAAATCATAAAAAATATAAAAATTGTAGAAATTTAAAATTAAATGACCTAAAAATATAATTAGATTAATAAAACTATTTTCTAATCAAATTTAAATCTAACCATCCTCTATTAAAATTTAAAATTTAAAAATTTAATTATTCAAAAATAAATTATAATTAATAATTTACACTTAAAACACTTAAATGACAATCATTTAATTAATAATTATAATTTAAATAAAAAACATTAACAATCATACAAAAAAATTCAAAATATAAAAATATCATCTTTCACATGATCCACTTCTCTTTATCTATTTTTATTTTCATTCATTCAAATTATTTTAACCATGTTTTTCAAAAAATTATTTCTATACACTTAACTTTATCTATTTTTATTTTCATTCATTCAAAACTATTTTTATTTTCATTCGTTAAAATTATCTTAACCATGTTTTTTAAATAGTTGTTTCTCTCTAAATAAATTAACTTGTAAATATATAACCATGGAAAAAAATGAAAGCATTTTTAATTATATATATATATATATATATATATATATATATATATATATATATATATATGCTTGGAATGATATGTGTTATTTTGCAAAGCATAAAATGGTATTGAGTTTGCATTCATAAAGTTGATTAATGATTTTGTTGAGTTAATTGTTTCATTTTCTAAATTTATTATTAATTTTTTAAAATATTATTATTATAATTAAAATTTTCATATTTTATTATATATATATTTAAATATAATATTTTATTAAATATAAATTTATTTTTAACTTGAAATTGAAATTTTGAAATTTTTGTTATATGTGAAATTAAATTTGATTTAGTTATTATACATGAAATTATATTTAGTTATTTGAAAAGAGTGTTGTTCAATTAACTTCACCATAATAAGTATAATTTGAAAACTAAAACTCTAAAACTAAAATAGAACCCCTATATTAAAAATAAGTTCATTACAAAATTCTAGAAAGAAAATCAAATTGATTAATTAAAAAAAAAAAA
>JASDQU010374458.1:23860-45056 GCA_032191745.1 Picea mariana | reverse complement strand
AAGCTTTGGAGGATGAGAAGAACAAATATTACAAGGAAGCTAACATGGAAAGTGTAGTCCCAGTTTGTAGCAACAAAGAAAAAGAAACAAAGAGAATAATATGAATTGGAGGCATTAATAGAGGCTATGACTACAAAGTAGGACATCAAAAAAACATTTATAGTCGAGTATATATGATTCCACCACCACTTGGAAACCAATGTTTGGAGAGTTCAACAAATTTAGGGAAGTTTCTATCCGCGAAATCCTTGAATTGGAGCCCAATTTTGAAGAGTAAGACCTAACACCCAATTTCAGGACAAGTTGGAAGGAGTTTTTGGGGTGTTGGTGTGGCCCCATTTTTCCAAAGTATTAGCATAGATCCATGACAGGTTGTTGATCCCTCTACAACCCCCAAGTTTTTTTATGAAAAAATTGGGCACCCTCTTTCTTCTTATGAGCTAAATAAACTTTTTATTGACTTGCATTAACATTCATTCTTCATTTTATTTGTTCTTCTGAGTATGCCTCTAATTTTTTTTTGAGGCAATGAGATCTCTTGCTTTTATCATTTCAAATCATAACATTTCATTATGATTCCAAAAGTTTGACTTCCTTTGATGGCACCCTAGTTTTCAAATTTGTCTTCTTTTGTCTACTCTTTTGAACCAAATTTCCCAATTTTCAAATTGACCCAATTCATTGATCAAATTTTCATTTTTTCACTTTTAGATTCCCTTTCCTTCCCAATTTTTGGATCAATCCTCATCCATTKATTGGGACCTATTCTMTTTATTTCTTTCGATTTATCYTCATGAYATTGAAKTTGAGMYTGACTTGCAAATTCGCCSCCCCCMAAAAAAATTATCCCTCTTTTGAACAAAATTTTGGTGCATTATCACTGACTTCATAGTGAGGCCCAATCTCTTGATCACATTATTTCTCCATTTTTGTTTTGTTTCAATTTTCTCATTGATACACAAGTCGGTTTTGATCACTTTATTGGGCCTCTATTCTTTCATCACATTCAAACTTGATAGTGAATTTCATAAAGGTTTTCTTTGTCTTGTAAATTTGGCTCTCACATTAAAATTATATCTTGATCTAGTGATCGTCCTCAATGTTTAAATTGGGGTTTCCCTTGGAATTTTGTTTGAAAATTTAGTCCTAACTTCTTGATCGAGCCTGATATTCAAATTGGTCCCTTTTTGAATCCTCCTCTAAGATCATTTTTATATTAGTTATGAAATGGGCCAAAGGTTCTATTTGATTTCAAATGTGCATAATAATGTTTTAAGTCATGTGACTATGTGCTTTGATGGTGCCATCACATGATTCTTTACCCTTTCCCTTTTGAATTTGAATCATTAATGTGAACTTGTAGGTTGGCCCTTGAAACTTTGATATAGCGTTTCCCCTGACTGAGTTTACATACAATTCAAATTGATATATTTGAAATAACCTCCATATCAAATCGAAAGTCATTGTTCAAGATAAAATCTTGCTATCTCTAGAATATATCCTTCTACTATTCATAATGCCTGTAACATCCCCAACCACCAATAGGCCGGGCAATGCCACTACTCAAACACTTTACTTAGTTCTGATACCATTTTGTAAAGTCCCCGACCACCCAGGTTGGGCCACGCTATGCCATAGAACTCTTTTATTCTCTCTACGAAACATATTGTAACATACCTAACATCTATCTGAGCTATGTCACATACATTTTTAGAACTACACACAATTAAAATATATACACACAGAACTCTTGAAGAAACATATATATAAAACGCAAACATCCAAATACATCTGTAAATACACAGATTCACACTGAAATAACAGTAAACATATACATGCAACAAATAAAACAATACCCATAAAAATAAACACGGAAATAATAATGCAACATGTAAATTTATCACACAGTTGACACTTATCTTGGTAATAATATCACCAACTGCATGCAAACCTTCCACGAACCTCACAGCCTTAGACCACACTATTCATCACTCTCAACAGTGAGTCACCCCTGAGCTGGGACTAAACTCCACCCAGGTAAAGGGTTCCTAACCAGGTTAATGGCTCATGGAAAACAGGAAAGACTCCATCACAAGTGCCTACTCAAACTAACCGCCTACAGTCTCTCATTCCCCACATGCCTGTCCCACACTAGGAAGTGTGCCCCTTCTCTGCTCAACAGTCCTTCGGCTACCCCACTTCCCTTCCAGGGCTTCAACAACAGGCCAGACAGGAATTCTTAGAGCCCTGTAGCTATAACTTGGCACCTTCAAGAAATCAATTCCCAACAGTTCTCCCACCCAGAGAGAAATTTCTCACGGGCCTGACAACCCGACTCTTCAATATCCCATGGGCCTGACAACCAGACTCTTCATTATACCACGGGCCTAACAACCCGCTTCTTTAGTCCAGCTCCCAAGCTAACCATCTACACAAACATATATGGCCATAGATACAAGCTCAGGTACAGTGACAGGAAGTATGAAGGATAGCTTACTGCGTGAGTGAAAGATCATGRTATGGMTGAATGGATGATTCTATGATGGAAGGAATGATGGTCYGAATGATGGAAAAGGTGGGAAAATGAACTAAGTCCCCACAATATGTATGCATGTCCCCAACTTGACACTTGTCATGTTGGGAGCTACTTTGGCCCACTTGTCCCCAAATTTGGAACTTAGGATAAAATAGTTATCCATACTTTATACTTTAATAAATATTAATATAATATTCCTTTTTGGCTTAAGCTCCCTAGCTTAGCCCTTTTCCTTAACTTTTAGGTCCCTCCCTTTCCCTAACCAGTGGAGTTTAGTCCCCCATCTCTTTTATTGTGGTTGGTTTGTGCGCAACGATGTATTTTATATTAATTATGAGATATATACAAAAGTAGGCCCATTGGTCTTTAACATCTAGGCTCTCTTTCCTAATTCAAAACATAAGAATCCTAGATTATAACAACTGGCTCACCAGCCTATAAAACACAACTTATACACAAAGGCTCCCTGGCCTCAATATCGCGCACACTTAAATTGTTGCGTGCGGTATCCCAGGATGTGCCCATTCCATCATTTTACTGTGCAGTACATGCACACGCTACGCCATGGAAGATGCATGCAAAAAATATATAAAACAACTCACCAAATTAAGTACATTATTACATTTACAATTGGGGTTCGACCTAGGGATATTACAATCCCCTCCCCTTATTTATGCACTGTCCTCAGTGCATTATATACCATGTACCATTCAAATTCTTAAAATATCCAAGCTTTAGCTAATGGAATCTTGTTATCCATCTGGTGCTCTACTTTCCATCACCAATGCTCATACTCATACTGCAACTGGAAGTCAATTTCTCTATTCCATAGAGCTTCTTTAGGAAATAAATCAGCTCAATGTTCCTTATTACATGCTTCAATTAAAATTCATTGAAGCAACAACTGGTTGTAGATCCATAACGTTCCACCAGCCTTAGATATCACTGCTGATAAACTCTCAACAACATACCACTCCCGAGCAGGGCTATGACTCCATCAGGGCAATGGATTCCCAAGATAACCATGACCCATAATCAATATTTGCACAGTCTCGGATAAGGTACCAAACCTCAACAACACTCCAACCAATGATCTCTCTTCCCCACATGCTTGTACAACCCAAGGTAGTATGCACCTTCACTGTCCAACAGTTCATCGACTGCTCAACTTCCCTTCCAGGGCTCTAGTACAGGACAGATAGGAAGTCTCAGAGCACCGTGGCTGCAAGAGTTCCCACTTTAATCATTATAATCTCATCCGTATCATACACATACAATTATCATGAGAGAGCATTATAAAAATTCCATTTTAGAAATCAAATTAATTTCATAAGAAATTCGACTTTTCCCAAAATATGAAATTCAATTTCATAATTTTTCATCTTTATTGGAATAATAGAATGTAGTTTTCCTTATGGATTTCAGCAAGCACCATGCTAAATACCATTTTTCCTACAATGATTATATATTTCATACAACCAACAGATTGTCAGTATTTTCTGTACATCATAATCCATCATGTACAACACCTTATGCAATTATCTTGGAATTGCTTGCACCTAGCAATTCAATCACAATTACCAAACAATTTAACCGAATAGAATGACTCATCATTCCATACATATGCATGTTCATAATTAACAACAGTAAGTTCATTTCTTCCATTTTCTGAACAAGAAATTTTTTGTAGTCACTATTCCTGTGACTACCTGACTTGCAACTTTTCAGTTGTAATGTTTAACAATTCCTGAAATGTTCTCAACTTCATGAGTTAGCAACATTTCAACCATTAGTATAATTATTTCCATGCAAAAACATATATACATGCACTCACAAAATGCATTTAAGTATACAATTCCATCATGTATGAGCACAACTCTGCCACTTACTAGGCCTGAGTGCAACTCTCAATGCCTACTTATTCAATGCACCTTTGCATTGATTTTCATAATGATCTTTAACTAAGTCATGTATCTCACCATCCATAAATTGGAAATCTGGCCAATTTCTTGGCACATCTCCACACACTTCCCATTGTCATCACAATTACTTGGATGCCTTCCTTTTCGACTTGAACACTACACCAATAATACAATTCTGTGGTGTTTACTAGTGTTAGAAAAAAGGTTGCAGTCCAAGTTTTATTTAATGGTAGGAAGCTCATTGGGTATTTGTGTGGCACATAACCTTTCTATAACCATACCTTGCCATATCCAACCATGTCCTGGTCTCATACATGACTATCATTCTTAGCATCATTCCTATAACAAGTTCTTATATTTTATTTTGTTTTGGTTATTGTCTCATAACCAAATTAACATGACATGCTACTATGTCAGTGTGTACATTTAAAATCCAAAACATTTGATAACTATAATACGCCTCTAGCCTTTACCACACCTAGTGGTAACTTAATCCTGTCAATGCACTTAAACAATACCATACAACATAGTATAAAATTCAATTTGGGGAAATTCTTACTTGTATTTCCCTTTGGAAATTATACAACATAATTTCTAAACATGAATACTTACCTGCATGGCCGCCATTAAACAAGTTTAATGCTACCTGATTATTTGATGACAATAGAAGTTCTCATGCTTCTTTATCATCCTTATAATTCAACATTCTAGCCTTATGTTGCTTCCTTCCATGTGAAACAACATTATCAACAACACTTGCAAACATGCAAGCATTATCACTTTATGGCTGTCCCAACAAGCCATACAATACTTGCTACTATAGAAATTGCAGCAACTTCTTTCTCCCTGAATCACGTTTCCTTGTTTATCCCAAACGTCTTCCATTCTTCTGGATTCCTGAATCTTCATGTGCTCTTCACTGTAACCACTGTTCATGATTAATTATGATGTGAGCACATGGTAGCCAAATAACTCTTAGCTACCTTTTCTTTTCCATCCAAAACTAAACTGATAATAACTTTCATCTTTTATTTACTTCCTGGACCATCTATCCCAACTCAAACTTGGGTGAATTATAATTCCAATCATGTTGAATTATAGACTTTGGATCTTCAACATCCATTTATTTTTCAGACTAAACTACTTCAACTCTTTCTGGACTGAATACTTTAGTATTTGGGTTTTCTTCCACCCTTCTCCACTACTTGCCAACTAGCCTCAAACTTGGCTTGCATAGTCAATATCTTATCATACTGTAGGGATGCACATATGCCTCCTTCTCTAGCTGCATAGAATTAATTAAAATCACTTAATACAGATTTTAATTTACCAACACAATTTCAAGTGATACTTCCACCCCTGGAAATGTCACTCATGGCTCCATGCCATTTGAGATGGATTCTTCTCAGGCACCATCTGTTTTACATTCAAAACCAAGCATAGAACCATTTTCCTTTTCATTGTTCTTTACTGACTCTCTACAGAGATTTATTTCACTTTTAAGTCTTTCTTGGCTTTGACATATCCATGCTATTGTGGAAATATCTTCAATACTTTTGGAATGCATAAATAATATCTACTAATATTCTTGCTTTCCCCCTTGGAGTGTTTTCATGCGTTCCCATTTTCTTGATATCTACCCCATGAATTGTTCTTCCATTATCCTAGCATGTTCATGGACTTGCAACTACATATTATGTTGATATTAATTTTCAGTATTTCACTATTATTCGGATCCCTCTGATCCAACTCTTACATGACTCAATTATATTTCCAGTCATGTTTTCTGAGTAACCTTGGAAAATTAACACCAACTTCCTTCTTGAGGTACTTGATTTACCCCTTCCTTATTTGATCATATTAACACTTGTATTTGCTTGACGACTATTACTTTCTCATGTCTTGACCAATCTGATTTCAACCTGCCTTGCACAATCCACTTCTATCATGCCATACTGATGCCCTTCATACCATGCTTCCACTGTGCACTCTGATAACCATAAGGGAATCATTACTCTAATTTCATATCTAATCCATGGATATGATGCACTTCTTATCCAAATATGCAATAAACCTCTTTCTTTATCTGATTACTATCATTATGATAGCCAATTCCTTTTATAATAGATATTACTCCAATGCATTGCTTAATTTGTATATTGGATTTTTTTTGGGAGTGTTCACTAATTCATTCACTACATGATCTATTCCTTTGCCCAAATTCCATTGAATACTTGACTAAAATGAAAGGAATTCCTGTAGTGGCTTCCAAAGACTTTATGGCTGCGCCAAGATTCATACCTTAACCTTTTGTAGTCTTGGCTTTTGATCATCTTGTGAAAGTTTTTTGTCATATCACTCTTTCCTTGAGTACCTCTGCTTATTTTTTTAGCTAATTTTCAAACTTCTCTCCTGTTAATAACTAAAATTTTTTAACTCTGCAAAATGCGTAGCCAAAAAAACTTTGTCAGGTTAACTGACTCAACAATTTTCATGAAAATATATGAACCATTCTAGTTCCATAATATATCAGGATTATTTCTTCTGATTCCCTGGAAAATTGAATGCATAGATCAATTTTCTGGGTGGATATTTAGATTCCGCATTCCAACACCTTTCAAATGCCTACTCCCATGCTCAATTCCGAGTGTTGAGCAGAAAGTTATGGTTATTAGAAATTTTCCCATTAATTTCTCTGTTCATTTTTCAACTTGGTGCAATTATGGGCTGTAATTATGCAATTTCGCACCTACTCCATTGGATTTTTCATAGGATCTCAATTGGGTTTCCTCATATATATATTATGGACACTCTGTCCAAGTTTCACCTCATTTTGGGTTCTTGGTTGCTAGTTACATCATGCTGAAGTTCTAAGCCAAAATACCATATTGTAACTGATATGCTACATGTACCTTCTTTTCTGTTTTAAACCATTATAACATGCACAGAAATTTAATTAATCTCTTGAAATGTCTTCTATGGTTCAATATGTTTCCATTGACTTCTCTTCCGCCTCAATCTGATTCCAGAGCAGAAAGTTATGGCTCTTTTAAGTTAGATGGTTCTTAAAATTTACCCTCCACAGTTTGTGCTATAACTTTCTCATAAAAGCTCCGTTTTACGAACATTTTACACCATTAGAAAAATATCTCTAAGCTCTTTTATTTGAGCTGTAGAGGCGAAGTGTACCTTTGGTGCACCTTTGTCTCGTGGTTTTTGAGTTGCTAAAAACGCTCTTAAGGGCCTAAAAAACGTGCAACAAAAAGATGACGTTCAAATGATATAAAACGTCACAGAAAATCACTGGTTTTTTGCTGTTGTTCACCCTTCAAACGACTTCATGCGCACAAATTTCAACCTGTAACCCATATTTACCATGCACAATAACAACACAAGGTAAATCGTGCTTTGCGCACATTAAAATTACTGTGCATCACTTCTCTGTCGCACCAATATCTGGCACACACTACTTTTGTGTCGTGCACCAATATCCACCACGCGCAGTTTTGGTACATTCAATATTACCTATTGCACACAGTTTTTGTATCACACGTTGATATTCCGCATGCATTTCACTCTACACGCTACTCCATGACAACGTTTAGTATGCCCCCACCGCGCACCAATACTTTGCGCACACCATTAACTAAGTTGTCATGTGACAAGATATACTCATATCGCACGCGCACCAACCAAACTCCTCTGCTCTTTGCTAATACTGGGCACACCATGCGTGCCATTATTATTTTTCCATGTGGCACCAAAATTTTAGTGTGCACACCCGCACACTAACATTTTTCCGCGCGGCGCCCAAAATTTGGTGCGCACATCCGCACACCAACACTTTTCCATGCAACATACATTTTTAGTGTGCCCACCTGCGCATACTTATTTTTATGCATGTCACTTCCTCGTGAACTCTGTTGCAGACATTAGGGATTTTTCTTAACTTTTTCCCCATTTCTTCCATAGGCATTCTGCAACTATGAAATTTGATCAATTTCACCCCGATAACACTAGTTCAACCTCTGCAACAACAAATCGTTGTGGGTTGACATTTTTGGAGCGAATTGATCCCAACTTAAGTCACGAATTGAGAATTTTAATTACTAATATCGCTCCAACTGTTATGGCTTCTCTGTAACTTCAAATTCGACCAATTCCAAGTCTGAATTTTCTAGAATAAATATTAAAGCAATAACATCTCACCACTTGGTCGAATTTTTTGATTTTCTCATGAATTTAACAACATAAATTGGGGCTTTTTCCCAATTCCGCCCAATTGCTATTACTTTTTACCATGGACACTCGACAACTCAAAATTTGGCCACTTCGAAATAAATCCTCTGTGACATTTCACTTCAACTCAACTTTCTCGGCTCATCCAGGCTCAGTGTTGAAAATTGAAGCTCTGATACCAATTTTTAACATCCCCGACCACCAATAGACCGGGAAATGCCACTACTCAGACACTTTACTCAGTTTCGATACCATTTTGTAATGTCCCCGACCACCCAGGCCTGACCATGCTACGCTAGAGAAATATTTTATTCTCTCTGCAGAACATACTGTAACATACCCAACATCTAGCTGAGCTATGCCACATACATTTTTCGAACTGCATGCAATTAAAATATATACACACAGAAATATTGTGAAACATATATATAAAACGTAAACATCCAAATACATCTGTAAATACATGGATTCACATTGAAATAACAATAAACATATACATGCATCATATACAACAATACCCATAAAAATAAACACGGAAATAATAATGCAGCATGTAAATTTATCACACAGTTGACACTTATCTTGGTAAGAATACCAACAACTGCGTGCAGACCTTCCACGAATCTCCCAGCCTTAGACCACACTATTCATCACTCTCAACAGTGAGTCACCCCCGAGCTGGGACTAAACTCCACCTGGGTAAAGGGTTCCTAACCAGGCTAATGCCTCATGGAAAACAGGAAAGACTCTATCACAGGTGCCTACTCAAACTAACAACCTATAGTCTTTCATTCCCCACATTCCTGTCCCACCCCAGGAAGTGTTCCCCTTCTCTGCTCAACAGTCCTTCAACTGCCCCACTTCCCTTCCAAGGATTCAGCAACAGGCTGGAAAGGAAGCCTCTGAGCCCTATAGCTACAACTTGGCACCTTCAGGAAATCATTTCCCAACAATTCTCCCACCCAGAGAGAAATTTCTCATGGGCCTAACAACCCACTTCTTCAGTCCAACTCCTAAGCTAACCAGTTACACAAACAGATATGGCCATAGATACAAGCTCAAGTACAGTGACATGAAGTATGAAAGATAGGTTACTACATGAGTGAAAGATCATGGTATGGCTAAATGGATGATTCCCTAATAGAAGGAATGATGGTTCGAATGATGGAAAAGATGGGAAAATGAACTAAGTCCCCACAATATGTATGCATGTCCCCAACTTGACACTTGTCATGTTGGGAGCTACTTTGGTCCACTTGTCCCCAAATTTGGAACTTAGGATAAAATAATTATCCATACTTTATACTTTAAGAAATATTAATATAATATTCCTTTTTGACTTAAGCTCCCTAGCTTAGTCCTTTTCCTTAACTTTTAGGCCCCTCCCTTTCCCTAACCAGTGGAGTTTAGTCCCCCATCTCTTTTATCGTGGTCGGTCTACGTGCAACGATGCATTTTATATTAATTATGAGATATATACAAAATTAGGCGCACTTGCCTTTAACATCTAAGCTCTCTGGCCTAATTCAAAACATAAGCATCCTAGCTTATAATAATTGTCTCACCAGCCTATAAAACACAACATATACACAAAGTCTCCCTGGCCTCAATATCACGCGCGATATCCTGGAATGTGCCCATTCCATCATTTTACTGCGTAGTACATGCACACACTACACCATGGAAGATGCATGCCAAAAAGATATAAAACAACTCACCAACTTAAGTACATTATTACATTTATAGTTGGGGTTCGACCTAGGGATATTACAATGCCTAGGGTGATAGAAGGACCATGAATATTTTATTTCTATTCATTAGAACACTTATCAATAAGCTACATTTTGACAAGTACTGATTTCAAAAAATGCTTGTTTCATGAATGCTTAGTCAAATATATTATTTAAGGCTTGAAAGCATTATGTTTCTTTAAGCATTTGATAGTGATGATGCAATTGAGGCATGTTTGAATTCAACTTTGAATAAATATGAGTTCCACATTTTGGTTATATTACTTATTCCTTGGATCACTTTTCCCAAAATTTATATTTGAATTCACTTGAACTCTTGAATGTGGTTTTATTCCTAGAGACTTTCCACTGTTTTTTGAGTGTGTGCTTATATTGACCTAAAAACATCTAATGTATTCCCCATGCATTCACATATGCTTATTATTCTTTGAAAATTATTTTTGAACCGAATATTAATTTCCCATTATGCAAGTATTTGATACTCAGATATTTTTAAGATGATTGAGTTCGATAAGTTATTTTCATTTGAAAAGCATCCAATCTCTATGACGACTTTGGAAACATGTGGCTCAAATCAAGGCTGACACTTCCTAACCTTTGAAATATAGCTTTAAGAACTATGAAATGAAATTTGACATGATAATTAATTTTATTTTTGAAGTTAACTTGTTTTGCATACCCTATTGTTTGGTTGATGAAAATGCATGTATCTCTATAGGGATCCAAAAGGATATGGAAGAAGAAAAAATGTGACCCAGGAGAAGATGGAAATTGAGCAATCCTGTAAACTTATTATAATAACAAAGGAACCTAAGGAAAGAACACTAGCAATAAAACAACTAGCCTCAAGAGCAAGACCATCAACTAAAAATGCAAAGAAATCCACCAAGGTAAAGTAACATGTTGTAAAAACTATGAAAGATGTCATGTTGTCTATATACTTAGATACCTCCTATACCATAGGACTTGATGGTGCCCATGCTTAATTCTATACCCTGATTAAATATAGAAAATTTTTTCCAAATGTTGAGGAATTAAATGAAAGGTAAGAAGAGGAAGAAGAGATTGCACATGATTTGAGGAAATCATATATTCATAATGCTACAACTAGATCCCCAATTTTTCTATGTTCAGAGACTAGTAGATATTTAATTTAGCACGCTGATGTTAAAAAAAACATATTTTGAATGAGTAGGATAGATGTATTGGTTCTTTTGTAGCTACATATTTTGGACTCATTGGTCCTAATCCCTAATCCATCTACAATTGCAAACCAAAATTCCTCTTCAAACTCTTTAAAAGACACTCTTTGGTTAGTCATACACTATTATTGATATAGCAACTAGCGTATGCAAGTTATTATATTTGTTTACCTTCAGCAACTTGCGTATTCACTTAAATTGCACCCAAAAAAAATGTGTGCATAATGGGCCTTTTTGGGTGGAGTTCACGGGTTTCCGAGGTTAATTACCTTCTATTTCCCATGCCTAACTACTCCTACCAACTTTTGATGGTATACATAGATCCATTGGGTGGAGGAGAAAAGGAAGCACCCTTATACTAGAAAAATTCTGCCTAAATTTTCAATCCATTTGTCCTAAGTTTTTAAGACCATTCCCCCATTCTTGGAAATCCTTGTTTCCAACACCTTGCTCTCTTTATCCCATTCAGAGGAAGATACCCATTCTCTTTCTGTCACCTTCTTGGAGCAATGATTTAGGAGGTGAAGCCATGTTCAATGGCTCATGCAGAGGAATCCATACAATGGTTTTGAGTTAGTTCTACAACTTCGATCAGGTAACATCATTCCATGTTATTTGCTATTGAAATTAATGAGATCTCTCTTCTTTCATGTTCCAATTATGTGTTGTTTATCTGTTTTTATTATAATTGTATGAATATGAGTGGTAAATAATTAATTGACTGATCCTAGTTAGTGTAGGTAGTTAGAAGTTAGTTACTATAACTACTTTGATTATAGTGGAGCATATTTTGTGTACATGACAACAAGAAGAATACTAAAGTGAGAGATTGGAGCAAGGATTTACGAGAAGAGTCTACTCCAAACTCCGGTGTCCATGTGAGTGGTTCATAACCACCGATAGTTAGTGAGTTATACTTTTTAATTGCATTCTAAGTTTGAGTCATTTCTTTGGGTTCCCACTGCGTGTGACCGTTTAACCTTGGTAATAGGGGAGAAATATCTGAAACACAATTGGAGACTCCACTGGGGATTTCTCCTTTGGGTTAGTTAGTTTCTTGTTGTTTTTTGGTTTCTTCTTTCTTTCCGTTTCAGTCCTTGCAATTACTTTCAAACATGTAGCATTTAGTTCTAGGCCATAATTCATATTTTTTCCAAGTCTTTTTTGGAAATATGAGTTGTATATGCACATTCCCTGAATTAAACTAGCATATATATGCTAGGCAACAATCGTGTATGACTCTTGGGAAATAAATATTCTCTACTTTTTAGTTTGTTTGAGCCTTGAATTTGCTTCTGGGGATTCTTTGTGACTCTATGGGTTGTCTTAATATCGTCTTTGGTTTGAAAAGATAGTTAAAGTTTTTTAAATCAATGAAAAACAAAGTTTTTGTGCTTTTTAGGGTTCTTTAGTTAATCTTGAATTGCATGGTTGTAAGAAAATTTCTCTTTTTAGTACTCTTCGTTTCTTGATCGCTGTTGTGATCATATATGAAGCTTGAGTTATTGATTTGAGTCTATTACTTTTCTATCTTGCAGTTCTTGTTTTAAAACAAAAATAATTTCTTTTCTTCTTGTTTTAGAATCTTTTGCTTGATTTTTGCTTTGATAGCAACAAAACAAGAGGCTAGTTTTCTCCGAACAGATTAGTTTCTTTTCTTCTTTGTTGTTGTGCATTGGTTTTGAAAATAAAAAGATCTTGTTCTTAGCGTATGTCTTTATTTATCATTCACATTGAAGAGGTAGTTTCATTGCACAACATTTAGGTTTCTTGAGTTACATAAAGTAGTGATTTTTTGAAAAGAAAAAGTTGTAGTTGTGCATTCATATTTGAAAAGGAAAGAATAATATTGCATTGAAAAGTTCATAGTTTGCATTAGTTTTTCATGATACACTTTTTAAATTGAAGAATAAGATGCATTGAAAAAATGACAAATTTTTTTTCTCTGCAAGAGTCTCTAAAACACCATTGGTTTCATTACCACTTCTTGAGTAAATAACAACCCATAAAACGAACACTAACTTAAAAAATACTAGACTTTTATTTTTATAGTAACACCAACAAGTATAGGTGTAGGGCCTTGGGATATGTTGGAGAATTAGCTCTCCAAGGCTTCTCAATCAACATAGAGTCTGATTAACAAGTTTTTAAAACCAATATCGTATAGGTCCTCGAGGAAGCTCCTCTAACACATGAGTTAAGCATTAGGTCGCGTGAGGGAAAGTGAAAGAGATGTCCCCTCTCTCACTTCTTTGAGTGTCTTTGGATTGTTGCATATACAAGATATTCTATAGTACCACTTGGCCCTTTGGGTGTCGATACTTTTGGGAGCTTCGGGCTTAGCTACCCTACCCATACGTAAGTTATCGTAACTGTATCTCACACCTTTGTCAATCGGTCTTAGGAATTAATCAACATGTATTAATCCCTGAAAGGTCCTTCTTCAAATTTTCACTGCTTTGGAATCAATACCTAATCCACTTGGGTTGGGGCTTTGGAAAAGTAGTGCGTGTGTTGTTTATCTCATGACTTTTTTTAGCGTTGTTATTTGTTTATTTAGTTGACCTTAGGGAGTCTTTTTATAGCTACTTTGAATTGTTGATTCAAAGTGGTAGACCAACCACTCTACTAGTCAAGAAGGATCCAAGGTCTTTCACCTAAAAGGGTGGAGCTTCCTCCTCAAAGGCATCGACTAGACACGGTTGGTTTGTCAGATCCAATAGAGTCATACTTTGTAGACTTGAACACTTCTACATGAGAAGTTACTAGAGTTGAAGATATTGAATCTAAGGACTTCGTAATAAATTTTAACCCTCCCTTTACTGGACCCGACGATCCAATCCTCATGCAAATTATAACTTCTCCTAGTTCAGATCACATTTCCAACCTATCTCTTTAGTGGTGTAATATCGAAAACACTGCTAATTTTTCAGGGTTAGGGGGAACCCATACCCCCACATTGACCATCGTTGGAGGAGGAGTCTCACCTCCTCATTCAAATACCCAAACAACTAGCACCACCCAAGCTATGATGAGGGAATCAACGACAAGCTCAATACCTTCATAAACTAGACCTACTCAAGCCATGAGTTCTATACCATCTACATCCTATGTTTTAGGTGTTTTTTCATTCGAAATCTTGACTATGGGCATGCCAAATGTTCTCACCAGTTCAACCCCAATTTTTTCCGCGGGGAGTTATTCAACCCCCTTGCAAGGTTTCTCGTGGGATGGGGGGCACATCCCTCGATTAAAACCCTCTTTTGGAAGTGGAGCTTTTCCATCTTCTGGTATTTTCTATGGGGCTATTCTTTTCTCAGGATGGGGTAATTAGATAGGAAATTTTTTTCAATCATCCAGCATGCCTATAAGCTCTAACACTTTTTTGTTATTTGGAAATTTGTGGAGTAGCTCTTTCCCCTCTTCCAGGATGTCGACAAGGGGAAACCTTTTCTAGAGTTCTTGGAACCCTGTTCAAGGAGCCTTTTCTTCATAAGGGATCTAGGCAGGGGGAAATTCTTTCCAACCATTTGGAAACCCAATGAGTGGAGGTTTTCCTCCTTATAGACAGGGGCCTCAAATTTTCTATCAAAACCCTAGTCAGCTTGCAAATCCTACCTAGAAACCTAGTGCCAACAACAATCCAGGGAATTCTTTCTCGAGTTTGACCATCCCAAGCGTTATAATCCTAGAATTTGGAGATCTATGCTTCAACCGTGACTTCCATATCTAGCAAGGTTAAACTTTCCAAACCATTCTAAACTCACAAATGATCTAGTGCGTCACAACCCAAATTGGCCTTCGATCCCAACCAAACTCCCATAAAAAATTCTGAAGTTTAAAGGGAAGGCTAGCAAAGATCTTGGAGATCATGTGACGATGTTCCATTTATGGTGATCATCCAACTCACTGATGGACGATTCCATCAAGTTGAGACTATTTAAACACACCCTCATGGGGGTAGGAACACAATGATATATCGATCTACAAGGATCATCTTTTTGCAATTTTCATGAATTAGCTACAATTTTCTTAAACCATTTCCAACTTCCTGTCTAGATGATGCTCGCACTGACCTATGTCTACATTTAGGCAAGATAAAGATACCCATATCTTCGACCACATCCAAGAGTGGCAGAGAAGGAAGAGAATGAGTAAGGCTTATATTCCCCCCGAGTTTATTTTGGAATGGTTCCTAAAGTCTTTGTTTCCCTATATACCCAAATATGTCTTTCTTTCGGGAGTGACAATTGAAGAGGAAGCAATTTTTAGAGCCCAATAGTTAGATCTGATTTATTCTCAATCTAGGGTTCTATATGATATATTTTCAAACACACCGCGACCTAGTACCAAACCTTAGAGACCAAATCCTAGACCACATGCTAATGGTGTTGTTGGTTCCATAAGTAATGCCACCACATATATGGTTGCAAACCAGATGACTATTCATCAACCTGCGGCTGGTCAGGCTCATGCTTCGACTTATGTCACTCTCCAAACGTTTGATGTACATGTTGTGCAATCGACAAATCCAAAAGGTACCCAACAATATGGAGGAAAGAATAAGAAAAAGGGTAATAAGAAGGGAAGTGGGAATAATAATAATGTGAATAAACTTGATAATAATGTTGGTGGGGCAAAGAAGGAGAAAAAAAAAATTCAAATTCCCTTGTAAGTTGGGAAAACATGATCATCTAAGCAATGCCCCAAACTTGAAGAAGCCCAACATTTGTTGAAGTAGAAGCAACCTGATGTGTTATCCAATCCTTTCCCTCGAGGAAAACATATGGCTTTGGTCACTTCAAGTAATACTATAATTCTGCAAGGGGGAAAACCAGGGGGCACCCTTGCGCGATAATAATTTGTCGAATGTTTATATGTTGGAATTGGACATTCACCATTTGACTAGAGCCTGTAATTATGATGCTATTAAGTCTCCTTCTAAAGGAAAGGAGTCTCACGAACTACCAAACCCTCTGCACATAGACAAACCTATGGGAAATGCAATTCCAGACATACCCAAGGTTGTGTTCAAGTGGTCCCTGCACAACCCAGATGCTAGGTCTGCTCAAAACTACTCGATTGTAGAAGTCTTGGCCCAGGCACCATGTGATATGTGAACCTTGCAAGTACACCAAATTTTCCTAGCACAACATAGTGTATTTCTCTCTGCTATTGGGGCTGTGGATTCCTCTAGTTCTGAGGTTATAATGTTTGACACTTATAACGTCAATCTTTGACTTCCTTATCACGTCGTGTTTCATATACAAGTAGGGTATTATAGGAATACTATATTCATAACGGTTGTCGATGATGGTTCTTCGACGTGTGTCATGTCATTATCTTGTTAGTGAGCCAGTATATCTCCTGAGATTCCCTATTCCCCCACCTTATTAACAATGTTTGACAAATAATATTTCTAGCCTCATGGGATTATATCCTCCTTTCCTGTCCGGTTAAGAGGAAAAACCATTTCATATGAAGTAGAAGTAGTTGACACTCCACTCAATTTCAACCTTTTTTAGGACATAGTTGGACATACGCTATGACAATTGTAGGTTCCTTAGTTTTTCAATTGCTTTGCTTTCCTCATGAAGGGAAGATTGTGACGATTGATCAAATGTCATATTTTTTCTCGAACCCAACTACCTCGACAGGGTCTAGTGTCCCATTAATCGATAATTCTTAGAAGGCCACTGAGAGTATAGGTGTTAGAATGTATCCTTCCTTGATGGGAACATTTAATTTCACAACACCTATTTCTTATATTAACTTTCTTCCTGCTTGTTCTAACAAGTCGATTTCTTCAGCTCTCGTGACTCGAGTGTGTTATATTTGAACATCATACTTTGAGGATCCATGGATCTTATCCTCTCTGTCTTCTTCCATGGAAGGACTTGAACAAGTAGGAATGGCCATGCCTTTTTTTGCAATAGAAATTGCTCATCAAGCTATTCAACGTGCCATTGTAGACATTGATCCAACTCCTTCTCGGACATCGGAGTTAGATCACCACCATGACTGTGTGGGCCTCCAAATATTCTCGTTCTTTGGATTGTTTGCATACAGTTTTACCATCATATGAAGTGATCCTAGAAAATATGACTAGGCCTGAAAGGCCTTGCGAGGACATGCACCATAGGTCCTACTTCCTCCTTGAACTCAAAAAGGTCGAGAATGGAGAGTTGAAATTGACCATGACTAGAGATAAAGGTTGTTCTATGAACCCCTTGGAAACACATGCTATGTATGCTGAGGGTAACATGGAAATTTTTTTCGAAATTATACCGATTAATATCTATAGGAATCCTAAAGTTGCGGAGAATGTGTTTATTGGAGTGGATTGTTCACTTAACGAATTTCACATTTATACCAATCTTTTTAAAGAGTTTCGTGAAATTTTCACCTGGACATATGAATACATGCCAGGTATAGACCCTCACATTGTCAAACATGACATCAAAACTTATGAGAATGTGAAGTCAGTATGAAAAAAGCTAAGAATAGTTAATCCTAGGAAAGTCACAACGATAAAGGCTAAGGTGGAGAAAATCCTTAAGACGTGTATCATCTATCCTGTTCCCCTTACTGAATGGGTATCCAACCTTGTTCATGTTGATAAAAAGAAAGGAACTATCCATTTTTGTATGGATTTTTGAGATTTGATTAAATATTTTCCTAAAGACAACTTCCCCACACCATTCATTGATTAGATTATTGGCAAGTTTGCCAGAAGAGATATATTTTCCTTTATGGATGGTTTCTTAGGGGTACATTTGCATACCGTAAAATACCTTTTCGTCTTAAAAATGTTGGAGCCACTTTCCAATGGGCCATGTCTTACACTTTCCACAACCTCAAACACATCGTTGAGGCATATTTCGATGACTTGGATGCTCACTCTTGTAAGAGGGAAGATCATCTTTCACACCTTCACCTTGTGTTTTAGAGATTCCACTATTATAGGATTTGTTTGAATCCCCATAAACGCATCTTTTGTGTCATTTCAGGGTGTCTTCTTGGGTTCATTGTGTCGAATAAAGGGATCATGGTTGATCCTCTAAAGGTCGAGGCAATAGTTCAGTTGCATCCCCCGTGTAATATTTGTCAACTCTAGAGTCTCCAGGGTAATGCTAACTTTCTAAGAAGATTTATAGAAAGCTATGTTGAGATCACCAAGGGATTCATGCACTTATTGAAGAAGGGTTTCCCATTTGTTTGGGATGATTTTGTGCAATGCTTGTTCGATGCATTGAAGAAGGAAATCATCTCACCCCCCCTTCTTAGTCCTCTAGACTATAGTAGAGACTTCTTGTTGTATATTTTTACGTCGTGACTATGTAAGACACATGCCTCCAAATGTGCAAACAAGTTGACCACTCCAATATTTGTGACATGGCATGGCATGAAAGGTCCATGTGCATGAAGAATATCCCCAAACTACCTATGCCATTCTGACCAATTCCTAGAGAGTTGTAAGATTGCATCAAGAGTTGTGAACGAACTCAAGAGTTGTGAAGATACCTTGGGAGTTGTGAAAATTACAAATGTCATAATGAAGCCCATGCGATGTCCACTTAGCCACAATGTCCATTCACCATTAATCCGACCAATATGTAATCGTGACCTTTGAATAAGGGCTTATCCCATTTGTCCTTTTTGGATGGAGTGAGTCAAGGTAATTAATTTTTTTTTCCTTTTTTGGATGGAGTGAGGCAAGGTAATCATGTGGTAATCATGTACCCTGTGGCATTGATGCTATTATATCCTTGAATGACAAATTTAGTTTCTGTTTCAATATTGGGCATGGAAGAGGTACTAGAAATTGAGCAAAGATTCATGCTCTATTGTCAACCATTGAGGTTGGCATTGGAGAAGATTTCTTAATGTTCATGTGTATATGGAAGTATACATGGTGGTTGAGTGGCTTAAGAGGTCTTACAAGATGAAAAACTAGTCACAACTCAACAATATAATATACAAGACAAGACAAGACATAGAGACTATCACCAACATGATCAAGAGACTCTAAAAAACCCTTAACAGTAATGGACAACAACAACAACATCACTTATCCCATTTTCAATAACTCGCACCCATGCCTTAGCCTTTACAATTTTGTATCCATCGATGGGTTACCAATCAATAACAACTCTCGTATTTGTTACTTAACAATGTACTTAACTCTCAATTGCTCTCTCCCTTTTGACATGTATAGGCCACCTTTACCTTTCTACCGTTTCTTCTCCTTGGGTTGAGAAATCACATCCTCCACCTTAGCCACCTCAGTTCCCTCTTCCCTAGTCCTAACCTTCATTGGTATCATCAATGTTATTAGGGTCCACTTAAGTGTTCAACATAGGCATTGTAATCTAGTATTGGCATATTCATGTATTTGAAATAATATTCATATTTCCGATGAGGGTAGTCTTTTCGGTGAGTTAAAGTTCCACCTTTCTTATTCATTTTTTTTAGAAATACCATGATTTGGGTTGTCTTCAAATTGTCCAAAAACTCAGGGTAAAGTTACATGAGAAAATTTCCCAACATAGAAGTGGAATCCTAATTTTTTGCATAGTTTCTATTGAGTTTGGGTCAATTTTTCACTGGAAGAAATAGATGATATGAGTGCCCCTTATCCCTAGTGTTACATCTTGATTGACTAATTGTTTCTGTCATTAATGGTGTTATAGGACATACAAGAAAACATGTACTTTTCAGATCTATCTTCATTGAGTGAGGGAAGTTCAGGTAGAATAGAGGAAAGTGAGACATCTAGTAGTTCTAACATGCGAACATCAACTAGAGGTGAGAAGATCAGAAAAAAAATTCCACAAACGCATGGAATTTTTTCTTGCGAAAGGGGGATTGTGTTATTATGATCATGAGAGAATAAACGAGATTGAGGTGCCCTTGAGGTACACACATATAGTGAAACAATGGGTACCCAAGGATCTTCTTGAAATAAACATTGATTTTTGTGTAAACGAAAGGATATAACGGATTGCTCCATTGTCATTACATGGTTTGGATCTATTTTCCATGGATGGCATAAAGTTCTGTTACGATGTATTAACTGAATTGATGGAGTACGTCAGACCCTATTATATCTACACAGATTGGATACGAATAGTCCAATATACAAAAAGTATGTGAAGATATGGCTTGGTTGCAAATTATATACAACTAAAAGACAATGATAAAATAAACGAGAAATTATCTATATTGACGGAAGGCCAAAAGCAATGGGGAATATTGCAGGGTTTATAAACAGTACATTATTGATTAAGGTTGGTTGTCATTGATGTCAACCCTTGAAGAAAGCCCTGTAGCACAAAGGTTGGGTAATGGACCCAAGATTGTTTGATGTAAAGATGACTCATTATTGTCTTATCATGGTCGATAATAAGTAGAAATGGATGAAGTCCAAAGTGGTCCCCTTATGGTGAAATCCCTCATGGGAAGACACTTTGCGGATTGAGTTATCCTAGAAGTATGGTTAGAGAACCAATGATTATTTGTGGAATAATGAGATGAACGCCAATG